>MU225000.1:1623753-1633877 GCA_018584345.1 Thuja plicata | reverse complement strand
TTAAACTTTAATCCACCAATCAATACACCTCAGATTATTAAATCCCTACAAGATGCATGCCTTGAAATACTTTGAAATAATTAACTGTCTATCGGTTTACCTTGTCTATCCTTATTCTCCTTGATTACTGATAAGCAGTAAAACTTATTTACTGATACTCAGTAAATATGTAGAGTATACCAATCAATCCAGAAATGCATATGTGAAACGTAAAACAATAAAGTAATAAACCATACAAACATAACACATGGATTTTAACGTGGAAATCCTATTAAGGGAAAAACCACTGGGATCAGTACCCCAAATTTTCACTCTTCTGAAGTGAGCCCTGTTAGGAGCCAACCCTGTTAAAGGTTACAAATACATTGTTAAGTGCGACCTTGTTAGAGGATTTTTATACATAGGTTGTCACTTAGTATCTGGCATCTATTTTGCTACCATCCTTGAATCAGCCTTTTTCTTAGACTGTCAATAGGATTTAGAAAAATATTGCTACCATCCTTGAATTAACCTTCTTCTTAGGTTGTCAATAGGCTTTATGCAAATTCAATGCTACTTTCATGAATCAACCTTTTTGGCAATCTGTTAGGATATACCTCAATTATAGAAGACAGTTAAGTCCTGCTTTGTTAAGAGACTTAATGCTTCAATGGTTAAACTGAAACACAATGACCTATTTCTAATGCAAATTGAATTGTAGATTTTCAGATCTATTTAAGTACAATACCTCTTTGATCAATGTATTGATTCAATTCCTTTGTGCTCCACACTTTCTACTCTGTGATGCTGTGCTTCACTGTTTGTCAGTGTCTGCAGAATTCTTTAGCTCTCCCTTAGCTTGATTGATCAGGACTGTATGAAGTTTATCCTTCACCAGTTTCTCTAAAACATCTTCTTTCTATTCACTCCCCTTCCGTGTATCTGATTGCATGCAAAAATGAATTATGCTTGTCTCTTATATAGACATGATATTCCTTAATTCTTGATTCTTGATTCTTGGCGTGAAAAACAATCTAGCCAATCTGATTTACGACTTTAACTCCTTATTTATCTCATAGCTATCTTCTTGCCAACTGTATAAATCTTCTTTAACCCAATTACTTAACTATGGTCAAATAAAACAAACAAAACAACCAGTTAAGTCTATCCTTAAGCTCTGCCAGCTAGATATTTTGTCATTTTCTAAACTCTCTGTTCTGTCGGTCAATTCTGCAGTTCATCATCAGTGACAACTACTAGTTCCATCGGTTTAACTCTAGTTAGCTTCGGGATCTCTGTCCGTTGGACAACTCTATTTTTAGTTCGTCGGGCATCCTATGATTCTTCTTCGTCAGCCAACACTGTCTTCTGCTAGTCGGGCATCACTGTGATTTTTTCTCTGCCTTTACCAATGGTGTGTACTCTGTCGGTGTAGTCTGTCACTTAGTGAATACTTGACTTTTATGCATTGCTGAAAGCATAATCATTGTTCCATTGATTTTCTGAAGTCTTTGACATTATGCACATGACCGTGCAGATGATATGAAGTTGACATCAATAACAATACAAACCATTAACTGTTTTAATGTCTTGCATCATTTTCAACTTAACATTATCAAACATTCAGTTAGTTACATGTCATCAATCTATCCCTTTGGCATAGATAGCAACATACTATCTTATCACACTATACTATTTCTAATATAATATGAAATACAATTGTTGAGATTCATCAAATTACCAAACAGTTTGTTTTGATAACTAATAAAAATGTCTGACCGCCAGTAAACTCTGTGTTAGCTTAGATTTGATTTTTGCAGCTTTCTATGTTTCTTCTTCTGATGTGTTGTGTTCTCTATTTGTGTCAATTTCTCTCTTTTGACTGTTATTTTTCTTTGATGTCGCTGTCTTTTATTTGCAACTTTTATACAAATTCTCTCCCTATGGATATGATCTCTCCCTTTTTAGAGTAATCTAATAATGAATAGTTTCTGATGATAATATGGATACATTCTCTCCCTTTGACAACAATGCCAAACAAATATTTTACAAATACCCGACATTAATGTCAAACAACTATTTTCTTCTATCCATAATATATTCCTTGAATTTCCCTTAACCATCATCAATACAACAATATGCTCTAGTGCTCGGTTCTGATATATATCTTTCTGTATATAGATGTAGCTTTGAAGTTCATCTTTTGCTTGCATCAATCATGAATGATATTCTGATAATATATGGTTGATACAGCCTTCAATCCTTTACTGACTGGTAGACATGGGTTTGACCCCTAGTCTCTTTCTTAGGTACTCAAATATATCCTTGGGCAGTGGCTTGGTGAAGATATCAGCCAATTGTTCATTTGATTGCACATATTCAAGTATCACCTCTTTTTCTTGAACTTGTTCTCTTAAATAATGATACTTTATGGAAATGTGTTTAGTCTTTGCATGCATGACTGGATTCTTGGAAATGTTTATTGTATTGGTGTTATCACAATAGATAATCACTAGTTCTGTGATCTTCATATGCATACCTTCCAACAACTGTTTGATGCATGCAATATTTGAGCAGTTTGCAGCAGCAACAACATATTCTGCCTTTGCAGTAGATTGAGAGATGCATCCTTGCTTCTTGCTAATCCATGTGACAAGTCTGTCACCCATAAAGAATGCTCCTCTAGTTGTGCTATTCCGGTCATCAAGATTTCCAGCCCAATCAGCGTCGGTAAATACCTTAAGTTCAAATTTTCCTTCTCTTCTATACCATAAGCCAAATTCCTCAGTATTCTTCAGATATCTTAGAATTCTTTTCACAGCAGTCATATGTAATTTCCTGGGGTTAGCAAAAAATCTAGCAACAATTCCTAGTGCATGTGCAATATCTGGTCTAGTGTGTACAATATACATGAGTTTTCTTATCATTGATCTATACAAAGTCTGATTTACCTCTGTTGACTTGTATTTCTTTGTTAATTTTCATCCATTAGCCATCGATGTTCCAACTGGTTTGGAATCTTCCATCTTGAATATTTTCAGGACCTTTTTGATGTATTTGGACTGTGTAATAAAAATTCCTTCACTTTGGTGAATGATCTGTAGACCAAGAAAGAACTTCATCTCTCCAAACATAGACATCTCAAACTCTTTTCTCATCTCATCAACAAATGATTTGCATAGCATATCATTGCCTCCAAATATGATGTTATCAACAAACATTTTGGCAATCAAAGTGTTAGCATCAATATCTTCTTTCAAATAAAGATTACTGTGTTCACTAGTCCTTATGAATCCAATACTTATTAGATCGGAATGAAGTCGTTCATACCTGGCTCTGGGAGCTTTTTTTATTCCATATAAGGCTTTGTGAAGTTTATATACCATGTTCCTCTTGTCTGGATCTACAAACCCTTCTGGTTGCTCAATGTATACCTCTTCTTCAAGTATCCCATTTAGGAATGCAGACTTGACATCCATTTGATATACTTTGAATCCTCTATATGCAGCATAAGCAAGTAGTATTCTTACTCTTTCTAGCCTAGCAATGGGTGCAAAGGTTTCTCCATAATCTATACCTTCCTCTTGTGCATACCCCTTGCAAACTAGTCTTGCTTTGTTCCTTGTGACTTTTCCATTCTCGTTCAACTTATTCCTGAATATCCATTTTGTACCGATGACATTCTTGTCATCTGGTCTTGGCACAAGTGACCATGTCTTGTTCTTCTCAATCTGTTCAATCTCATCATTCATAGCACTTATCCATTCTTCATTATCTAGTGCAGCATTGACAGATTTTGGCTCAAACTCACAAATTAAGCAATTTGAGTTTAAGGACTTACTTCTTATTCTTGTATCAGCTTTCTTATCTCCTATGATCTGGTCCTTTGGATGTTTCCTTCTTACATATCTTGCAAGTATAGGTACAACTCTTTGTGTATCAACTTGATCTTTATTACCTTGCACATTATCTTGATCATTATCTTGACCATCGGTAGCAACATTCTGACTGTCGGTTGCAACATTCTGTTTTGGATTTAAGCACTGTTGCTTGGGTAGAGTTATGGGTTCTTCACAGTATACAAACTTTTTGTAGTCCTCTGGTTCTTTTGTGCTTTCCAGCTCATTCTATTTTGCAAATTCATCAATCCTCACATTTGCACTTTCAACTATTTTGTTAGAAGCCTTGATTAGACATTTAAAAGCTTTTCTCTTGGTAGAATACCTCAGAAAAATACCTTCATCACTTTTGGCATCAAGCTTTCCATTTCTATCATCTTTTAAGACATAACATTGACTACCAAAGATCTTGAAGTAACTTACATTAGGTGTTTTACTGTACCATAGCTCATAAGGAGTCTTCTTTTGTGTCTTTCTTCAATTGTACTCCATTAAGTGTATAAATAGCAGTGTTGACAGCTTCTCTCCAGAAGATCTGGGTGATGTCCTTCTCTATAATTAGTGTTCTTTCACAATCAACTATTGATCTATTCCTTCTCTCAGCAATCCCATTTTGCTGTAGTGTTCTTGGTGCAGAAACCTATCTTTTTATACCATGCTCATTACAGAAATTAGTGAATTCATTTGATATAAATTCTCCTCTTCTATCTGATCTCAAACATTTCAGATCCTTACCACTTTGTTTTTCTACCATATCCTTATACCATTTAAACATCTTGAATGCTTCAGATTTTTCTTTTAGAAACATGACTGTCATCATTCTAGAGTAATCATCAACAAAGAGAATAAAATATCTATCTCCATAATAGCTCTTTGTCCTCATAGGTCCACATAAATCAGTATGGACTAATTCTAGAATATCATCAGATGTATGGGTTTTACTTTTGAAACTAGACTTTGTCATTTTACCTTTTTCACAATTTTTGCACATGATGTTGTCTGGCTTTGTCATCGTCGATAAGCCTCTTGCACTTCTTTCCCTGGTTATTTTCATCATGTTTTTAAAATTCACATGACACAATCTTTTGTGCCACAACCATATGTCTTCGTTTCTAGTCATCAAGCAAGTGTGGTTAGTGTCATTCAAATAGAATAAGTTACGTTTGGTCTATTCATAGGTACCAATCAGTTTTCCTGATTCATTGAAGATTTTTTCCTTCTTGTTCTCAAATGCTACTCTGTGACCTGAATTATTCAGCTGAGAAACACTCAAAAGATTATAATTCAATCTTTTTACCCAATAAGTATTTTCATATTTAATCAGGTTATTCAACATTATTGTTCCTTTACCTTCAATTGGAGGTGTATCATTTCCCATTCTTACTGTACCACCATTATAATACTCAAAAGTATTAAATTTTCCTTTTTTACCGGTCATATGGTGAGTGTAGCCACTATCTATAATCCAAACATCATTCTTACTAACCTTAGATATGAGTGCAGTTTCTTCATACCTTTCATCTTCATCTGAATCATCCTTCATAGCTACAAATACTATCTCGAAGATATCATCTAGTTTGGTGTCAGTATCTTCATCTTTGCAAGCAGCTAGATAGCTAGCCTTCTTGCCTTTATCCTTGTAGTCTCGGAAATCCTTTCTTTTTGATCGGTGGTTACCTCTATAATCTTCGTTGTCACCTCTGTCATATTTCTTCTCAAAAGATCTATCATCACTTCTGTCATCTTTTCTTCTGTTAGGACATTTTGCAGCAAAGTGTCCAATCTCTTTACAATTAAAACATACAAGTGGTAACTTTCCTTTGTATTTACCTTTGCCTCTCTGCATTATTCTTGCCATGAGTGCTTCTATTTCATCTAGATCTTCTTCTTCAATTTCACTATCTCTTCTAGATGAGTGTCTCTGACTAGATTTTCTTATTCTCATAGAAGATTTAAATGTAGACTCTAAGCTTGGTAAGACACTATTGTCAAAGTTATTCATCTCAAATGAAATCAGTGTACCAATTAGGCTATCAAGAGTAACTGTATTGTTTGCTACTGCTTTCATTTCTTGAATAGCAGAGACTCTAATAGCATATACAAGCAATAAGGTTCTTAAGATTTTACTTACCACTGTCTCCTCTTCAAGTGTACCTCCAACACCTCATATAACATTGACTACTTCTTTTATTCTTGTGTTGTAATGTGTGATGTTTTCACCTTCTTTCATTCTGAGATCATCAAACTTTCCTCTAAGGCTTTCTGCCTTGGCTCTCGGAACATTTGTATCACCTCCATGTACAAGCTTCAGTTTGTCCCACATTGTCATTGCAGTTTTACAATCTTTGACATCTTCAAATTCAGCATCAGAGAGTTATGAAGAAAACTCTATAACCATGCAGTTATGCTCATGCTTCACTCTCAATTGATCTACTATCAATGGTCCTGTAGGAAACACATATTCAATATCTAAGTATTGAGTAATATCATTGCCAATACTTGATAAGTGGAGTCTTATCCCGCTTTGCCATGAAACAAAGTTGTCTTTGTTCAACTTAGACACATCTCTTCTGTTCATCTTGTGATCTTTACTTAGGTCTTGAAACCTTCCTTCTAAGCGCACAAGGTCTGATACCAATTGTTAGTAATAATTGAGGGGTGGGGGTGAATCAGTGGCCTCAAAAATTTATCCTTTAAACTTTAATCCACCAATCAATACACCTCAGATTATTAAATCCCTACAAGATGCATGCCTTGAAATACTTTGAAATAATTAACTGTCTGTCAGTTTACCTTGTCTATCCTTATTCTCCTTGATTACCGATAAGTAGTAAAACTTATTTACCGATACTCAGTAAATATTCAGAGTAAACCAATCAATTCATAAATGCATATGTGAAATGTAAAACAATTAAGTAATAAACCATACACACATAACACATGGATTTTAACGTGGAAACCCTGTTAAGGGAAAAACCACTGAGACCGGTACCCCAAATTTTTACTATTCTAAAATGAGCCTTGTTAGTAGCCAACTCTGTTAAAGGTTACAAACACACTATTAAGTGCGACCTTGTTAGAGGATTTTTATACATAGGTTGTCACTTAGTATCTGACATCTATTTTGCTACCATCCTTGAATCAACCTTCTTCTTAGACTATCAATAGACTTTAGGCAAATCTTGCTACCATCCTTGAATCAACCTTCTTCTTAGGTTGTCAATAGGCTTTAAGAAAATTTAATACTACTTTCATGAATCAACTTTTTTGGCAATCTGTTAGGATATACCTCAATTATAGAAGATAGTTAAGTCCTGCTCTGTTAAGACACTTAATGCTTCAATGGTTAAACTGTAACACAATGACCTGTTTCTAATGCAACTTGAATTGCAGATTTTCAGATCTATTTAAGTACAATACCTCTTTGATCAATGTATCAATTCAATTCCTTTGTGCTCCACACTTTCTACTCTGTGATGTTGTGCTTCACTGTTCGTCGGTGTCTGCAGAATTCTTTAGCTTTCCCTTAGTTTGATTGATCAGGACTGTATGAAGTTTATCCTTCATCAATTTCTCTTTAGCATCTTCTTTATATTCACTCCCGTTCCATGTATTTGATTGCATCAGAAATGAATTATGCTTGTCTCTTATATAGACATGATATTCCTTAATTCTTGATTCTTGGCATGAAAAACAATCCAGCCAATCTGATTTAAGGCTTTAACTCCTGATTTATCTCATGGTTATCTTCTTGCCAACTATATAAAGATTCTTTAAATTAATTACTTAACTATGGTCGAATAAAAAAAATAAAACAACCAGTTAAGTCTATCCTTAAGCTTTTCCAGCTAGATATTTTGTCATTTTCTGAACTCTCTGTTCCATGGGTCAATTCTGCAGTTCGTCATCGGTGACAACTGCCAGTTCTGTCGGTGTAACTCTAGTTAGCTTCGGGATCTCCGTCCATTGGGCAACTCTGCTTTTAGTTCATCGGGCATCCTGTGATTCTGCTTCGTTGGGCAACACTGTCTTCTGCTCGTCGGGCATCACTGTGACTTTTTCTCTGCCTTTACCGATGGTGTGCACTCCGTTAGTGTAGTTTGTCACCTAGTGAATACTTGACTTTTATGCATTGCTGAAAGCAGAATCATTGTTCTATTGATTATCTAAAGTCTTTGGCATTATGTACATGACCGTACAAATGATATCAAGTTGACATCAATGACAATACAAACCATTAACTGTTTTAATGTCTTGCATAATCTTCAACTTAACATTATCAAACATTCAATCAGTTACATGTCATCAAAAAATAATTCCACATAGAGTCTCTAAACAATCATAAGAAACTAAATTTTACAACAGAAAAATCAAGATTCAATCCATTAACTAGCACTGTTACTAAAAAATGCTCGAATACAGTTATATGCACAGTCATCAACTTCTCATTAACTGAAAATTTAAAAAAAAAAGACACCCAAACTCAAAATTATGGATTGGGAGATCTTAAATATTCTTCTCCTTGTTAGAACAATCATTTTAACAAACCTTTTTTTCCATTTAGGACAAAAGCAACTTTTTAGGACATACCGAGCAACTTTTAAAAGTTGCAAAATTTCAAAATTGGTGCATGAGCAACTTTTTCAACATTTCTTGCAATTTTCAATTTTACATGCTTCTAATGCCTTGGTTGGATTGCGAGAGGCCTACAAACCATATTTACATCCCAAAACTAATCTAAAAACACTCTCCTAAGCATCTACATTATCCATTCCACAATTTGACCTTTTTTTCCTTCTTAGGTTAATACAATGAATGAATGAACAAAACACTTACCACAAACAAATTAAACCAATCATAAATCAATCCAAAATGTTCCTAAACCTTCCTAATTTTCCTAAGCAACTAGGAAGGTGTACAACAAAAAAAGGAAGGGCCTTTAACCAGTATGCCAATAAAATATATGCCTTTTATTATTGACCAAACATAATATAACTTCGTCGCTAGTGGAATCCAGGTCATATACACTAAGCAACCAACTTGACACAAGTTGTTGGTTAGTGGAATTCATGGATTTTATGGGAACCTCAAGTATAACTGAACTTATTAGTTGATGGACCATGGACCATTGTCTCATTCTCTTTAGCATGATATATGCTCTTGTCTCTTGACAGAAGTTTGCTTATGCTTTTGTAATCACATTTTGAGGATGATACACTACATTTGAGGTAATCTAGATGTCAAGGTTTAATGTTGGAAAATGGGTTCAGTCATTTATCATACAAAGTAGGAACTAGACATATTTCCCTTGATTACATTAAAGAGAGTGGATCCCCTTTTCTCAAAGGATTGAGCACAAGGTGAATTCAACACTCATTGTTTGGGTTGGAATAAACCATGTAAAAAATGTGAGTTTAATGTTAGATCTAGGATTAAAGATTAGATATTAAGGGTTTTTGACATACACAGCAAAAATCAGAACATATATGTAGATTAAGGTTGTAATTAATAGAAAATGTTGGGTTGATTGGGGTTTCCCTAAGGGAAATCTAAGTTTTGGAATTAACCTTGACATTGAATTGAAATGGAAGCTCTCAAGTAGGGAACTGAATCTTATACGTGAAAGTTAGTTAATGCAATGATCTTTGAATGTGATCGTATGCATTGAGGAAATAACATAACATGACAAAAAGGAGATCAATTATAAAGACATTCTTGTATGAAGGTGGTTGTAATTTTCTAATATGCTTAGATTTTGATAATTCTTGAAGGATATAGTGGTTTTAAATGTTACCTTGAATGCTTGAACTTGAATGTTTGTAGTGAGATGTTGTGTTAATATCCAATGATATAATGAGATGTGTAAATGAATTGAAATAATTCTCTTATACACATTTTCTTAAGGTAGTTTTTTAATTAACTTGACTCCTAATAGTCATATTGAGACACTAGGATCAAGGAACTAGCTGAAACTTGAGACCTCCATATTTGAATTTGTGTCCAAATTGGTGCGTCAAGGGTGCCTGTAAAGATCCTTACTAGATTTCTAGTGCACTTTTCAGAATTAAACCCTCTTGTGCTATATCACAAATCACTAACCAAGCAATTCTAAATAACTGTATTTGAACTGATTGTATGGAAAATATTAAGGTTTCTATGTTGTCTTATTTACGTAAATATGTTGAGAGGATCTCCAATATATATATATATATATATATATATAGATATATATATATATATCCTTAC
>MU225000.1:1591193-1605442 GCA_018584345.1 Thuja plicata | reverse complement strand
AAATACCAAGCATGAGGCCACATGAATAAAAATAGTCTAAATGCTCATGAAAATGTGACACCAATTCAAAAGATAATAAAAAATAATGAACTAGAGATTCAAAATTAAACGATATGTTACACATGACCTTATTTAGACAACAACTTAGGCCATTATAAATATTAAAACCTTTATTCTTCAATTTCATAACTAATAGTTACAATAATATACTAAATGACCAACCCTAATATTTTATTTTTCTTTCACTTTAATTTTGTTTGCGTCCTTCTATACCTTCTCTACTAGGTGCTTCCATGAACTTCAAACTACCACTACCTTCTGTTTTATTGACTCTTTTCATGTACTATCACTCATCCTCTACTTATTCTTAACTCCTTCAAATCTTCTCACTGTGACCTTTACTAAACTCTTTGCCTTTCCTTTGTTCACATCTTCGGCCTCTCACTTCCAATAATGGCCTTGTAATATTGTCCATTTACTTGACCTTCTCTCTTTCATTCTTCTCTTAGTTTTCACATTGGGCCTCTTTATAGTGTTCACCCTTGCTCGATTGTCGGCTTGCAAAGTTTACTTCCCAACAGTCTCAATTTCCAACCATTCCCATTTGTGATTATTCCATTCTCCCAATTGTCATTCTACATACTCCAGGAAGACAAACCAACTCATGCTCAAAAGAAACCTTCAAACTTCCCATGACTCCACAAATCGACGCTTCATTATTGACTTACAAAAATTCTCCTTTCTTTCTATTCTTTCAGAATAGAGTGTTCTGCCTTCATTTACTCCATCCTCACCAACTTTCCAACAAAAAACTCTCTTCTCCTTAAAAACACCAAATAGAAGATAAAATCGTTCAACTTACACGATCAAATTTATAACTGTCATCAGTTGTTTAAAATTTTCATCAAATTGTTTTCCTTCTTCCTATTTGAAAGGAGACAGGAGGTACTCTTCTTTATGACATGTATTTTTCTTTGCGACAAGAACCCAAGAATGAGACTTGATCCCATGATAAGGAGATCTTATTGGTTCATGCGATGTTGGGGCATCAAATTCCCCAAGAGACAAAAGTTCATGTGCTCTTGTACATGTATAGAATATGCACTCCTTCTCCTCTTTCTCTCTTTTCTCCTCTCATGTTCTCCTCAATGAGAACTTCTTTCACCACCTCTTGTGTACATTGCTCACATGGAAACCATTTTCTTTCCTAACTTCGATAAGATCCTCTCATACTCTTACCCTCTCTTTTTAAGGTATTCAGTCTTTGCCTTTTCCTTTTCTCAACAATCTTCTATATATGCCACTTTTCTTTCTTTGTCAGTGGGCAAACCCAATAATCTTGGGTTCCCTCTTCTAGCCACTTCTTATATACTTCCAAATCCCTTCTTAACTGTGCCAATTGTTTCTCAATTTCTGCATTTTTCCTTACCTTATTGGCTTTCATTCTTTCCTTCTCTCAAGTATCCTTTTTATTCTTGCTTGTCTTCGTGAGACTCCCCAAATTTATACATGCTTTTGCTTCTTATTCTCTTTCATCTTCTAGGAACCCCACCTTGGGGTATTTTCCCTTCCTTTGCAGCCCAGTCTTTTGGTGCCAAACTTTTTGTTTGTCATGAACTACAACATTCAATAAACTATAAATTAAAATATCAATAACACGTTTTATATTCACTGCCTAGATCTTTTGGGCTCTGATACCACTTGATGGAAACTACCTTAGGTCCCTCATACAACTACCATTTCCTCCATAAACTCACCCAACCTCTCAATCACATCCCTTAACTTCTAGATGATTAAAAAATTATCTACCAATAACAAGCATGAGGTGGCAGGAATAACAATAGTCTAAATGCTCATGATAATGTGACACCAATTCAAAAGATAATAGCAAATCATGAACTAGAGATTAAAACTCAAACTCTATGGTACACAATAATTTATTCTGATAACAATTTAGACCATTATAAACATTAAACCTTTTATTCTTCAATTTCACAACTAATAGTTACAATAAAAGACTTAATGACAAAGCCTGAAATGTCCTTTGTCTTTTTCTTTAAGTATACTTGTGTCCTCGTACGCCTTCTCTGTAGGGTGCCTCTACAAACTCCAAACTATCAGTACCTTCTCTATTATCAACTCTTTTCCACTACTTTCACTCAATGTCTACCTATTCTTAACTCCTTCAAATCTTCTCACTATCAACTTCCCTAAACTCTTAGCCTTTCCTTTGTTCACATCTTCAGCCTCCCACTTTCAATAACGCCCTTTTCATAGTATCCTTTTATTCAACCTTCTCTCTTTCACTGTTCCCTTAGTTTTCACATCGGGCCTCTTTATACTATCCACCCCTACTCTATCATTGAATTCCAAAGGTTGGTTCCTTATTGTCTCAGCTTCCAACCATTCCCACTCATGACCATTGCATTCACTCTTGTTCGACATACGTTAAGAAGACAATGTCAGAAATAATGCAACACACACAACTGAGAGGGGAGGTGAATCAGTTGTGTCCCAAAACTTAAAACCTTAATCAACTTTTACCCTTTAATCAAAGATTTTAAATGATAAATAATAAAACAAGATCACAACACATTAATCAAAACATAACACCAAGATGTTTGACGTGGAAACCTGGTTCAGGAAAAAACCACGGTGGGGATCAAACCCACAAGATGATGTACATTGTTAAAAGCACTATACCCTGTTAGGAGTATTACAATGGGAATGCACATGCATTAATACACATTGCCTAGAGCTCGTTGCTCAAAGACAACATGGGCAACAATGCAAAGGAAGGATCACCGCCTTACAAAAATCTTTGATTATAATTAATAATGGAGTACAATCCACAACTCATGAACATACTGATAGCATCTCTAATATAATCTCTTCCTCAATTGCAAATTCCACTTATACCTCTTCACATACACAATCCTCTTCCTTCACACACTCTTCTCCACAAAGGGATATTACATCATTACATTTATACAATTCAAAAAGTTATTCCTTCAAGGTTGGCCAAGGACCTAAATTACAAATATTTAATCAAATACAACACAAATAATAGTGCGATCCAAAAACTGGTAAGGATCCAATTCTTTATCCTCAAACACGCCTCAGCTCCATAAATCATGCCATGATCTGTCACTATACACTACAACACCATATTGGCCAAGAAAAATCATAACACCAAAATGCCACAAGAGAATCACCAAATGCGATCACATAACTCAATGAAATCTAGCAACACGAATATGACACCATCTAGAAACATCAAAAAGCAATGTGAAATGCCACAACAACAACCAAAACAACTCTATTTCAGAATTCATCATCTCTAGACTATTCAACAGGAATACCAATCAACAAGCTTTGTTACTTAATAAAAATGTCTTTCCAACATCAAAATCATGAACCACTCGAGTTGAGGATACACATTAGTGTCCTAAACTCGCCATCAGGTTACCAACCTGAAATATTGCATAAGCAAATGGAACCAATCCAAACATTGAAACATTGTGTCTTCCTGACATCCAAAATGGCAGTCCCAAATCAATCATTTATAACTCACTCAAATAATCATTTGAACTTCTATAAATTGGCATGCATCAACTACTGACATCCCTGAATCCATATGCACATCCACAACATCTTATCTTCAATACAGTAGCCATACCAAACCAATCTTCTAACTAAATATACTAGGAACACTATCACTAACAGTAGGAATGTATTGACATAAATGAAAAAAACATTAATGTCAACACATATTTGTGTGATAGTCAAACAATATCTAACAATCTCCCCCTTTGGCATTGATGAAAACATATGATATGAAAAATGATTAATAGACAAAGAAATCATATCAATAGTACTACAAACAATATCCACAATATTATCTTTGATGTAGTCAAGCTTAGAGGATCCAATAAAGGAGTGTCCAAACTTGTAGCGAACAATAATAACAACATAGTAGAAACATAATAACACAGGATATGGTAACTCATATCAATTCATATTCATTTTCAGATTCAATTACAATCAACATGCCAAGCTGTAAGGCCTTCGCGGTTACGACCAAATACAATGAAATAGCTCTAATATCTACCACCAAGATCTTCTGCAAGCATTAGGCCATGTACCTTCTGCCAATTACACAACAACTCATTGCAAGCTTTAGCTCCACCTTTAAAACTAGTCCAAATGACACACCACACAACAACCTGGTAGGAACTCCAAGACATAATCTAAACTTGTGCTCGCAAGCCACCAAGCAATCTTCTTTCCTCCTAAGCCAATATGCCACTAGCTCTTCCAGCTTCCTTCCACTTTCTCAGATCCACAGATCTCACAAGAACTCTTCAAGCTCTTCTTCTCCTACCTCTTTTCTACCCCCAACACTCTACTCAGACCTCTTTATTTTTATAATTCAGCCACAAATTGGCTTGTAAACGAATATTAAATTCCAGTCGGCCATTACAATCCACTAGATTTAGGTCCACACAAACTCCAATGAGAGATCCATCATTAATGCCATGATCCAAATTAAATGCAAAAGTCGGCCACCATATCCAACTCCAAAATAAACAACTCGGGCCAAGGATGACTGAGAAACAACAACAACTCTGGCAAAGAACACCCCGAGCAACAGAAAATGACTCGAGTCAAGCATACCCGAGTGACAGAAAGCAACTCGGAACAAGCATGATCGAGTGACAGAAACTCGAGCAACAAAGATAAGCATGCCCGAGCAACAGAAACCCGATAACTCCATACTTTAACCGAGTGCCAAAAAATCACAAGAAAATCAACAAGTAGACAAGATGCTACTGCATCAATCTTTCATAGTTACTCTAACAAAAATTCTCCAACAAAAAACAATCTTTCCCTCTTAGTCTCATACTTGTTTTCCACATGGCTATTTCTCCCCCTTTGACATAGATGACAAAGGACATGTATGCACTAAGTCATAGAAGCCAAGAACTGAATATCAATTGATCAATATACCTCACAAGAATAACTACTCCCGTTGAGTAGCAACCATCAAAACAACAATCCAAATCAATAATAATATTTATAAGAACACTTGGCTAATGAAAATAAATGCATCTCCAGCTCTAATCAGGAGGGGCTATCACCCCAAGCTTACCTCAGAGATACTCAAAAGTATTCTTTGAGAAGAGCTTTGTGAAGATATCTGCAATATACTCTTTAGTAGATACATATTCCAATTTGAATCCTTTATCACTAACCTTATCTCTCAAGAAATGGTACTCGATAGATATATGTTGTCTTTGAAAGTAACACGGGGTTCTTTAAAATAGTAATAGCACTTGATTTGTCATAGTAAATAGAAATGGGCTCATCAATATTTACTCTGATATATTTCAACATTTTCTTCATCTATATCACTTGTATACAGTTAATAACAACAACAATATACTTAGCCTCAATAGTAGATTGTGATATACAATTTTTCTTTTTACTTGACCATGACACTAATCTCTTACCCAAGAAGAATTCTCTTCCACTTTTACCTTTTATGTTATCCACTTTACTCTCCCAATCCACATAAGTAAAAGTACTCAATGTAAAGTAATTATCCTTACCATACCACAAACCATAGTCAACTGTTCCTTTCAAGTATCTAAATATTCTTTTCACTGCCATAACATGAGATTCTTTAGATTTTGTTTGAAATCTAGCAACATTGCAAAGTGCATTTGTAATTTCAGGTCTAGTCTGTGTCAAGTACAATAATCCATCGATCATAGATCTATATCTGATTTGATTTTTGTTAAGTGAATCATCATCCTTTGTCAATTTGCAACTAGTAAGGTCATAGGAGTACAAACTGGTTTTGAATCTTCCATATCAAACTTCTTCAACAATTCTTTCAAATACTTCAACTCAGATATGAAAATACCTTTTTCTAATTATGTAATTTGCAGACCAAGAAAGAATTTCATCTCTCCTATCATGGACATCTCAATTTTTTTTATATTTCATCAATAAACTACTTACTCAACTTGTTGTCATTACCACCAAAAATGATATTATCCACAAAGACTTCAACAATCAAAATGTTCTCATGATCAACTTTGAAGTGCAAGTTATTGTCAGCAGTACCATTATTGAATCCAGGCTTTAAAAGATACTTAGCCAATCTTACACACCAGGCTGTAGAGGCTTGTTTCAATCCATAAAATGCTTTCTTTAATTGGTAAACCATGTCATTCTAATCAATCAAAGGAAATCCACCAGATTGTTTAACATAAAACTCTTCTTCCAACTTTCCATTTAGAAATCTATATTTAACATCCATCTGATATACCTTGAAATTTTATTAAATAGGCTAAGCAAGGAACATTCTTATAGCTTAAATTCTAGAAATAGGAGAAAAGGTTTCCTAAAATTTGATACCTTCCATCTGTCAATATCCCTTATAAATAAGGATGGCTTTATTCTAAACCACTTCACCATCTTCATTCAATTTATTTAATATCATGACCTACTTGATATGAACATTTGACCAACAATCATTTTGACATCTAACCATAAGCATGAGTAATCTATTCATGGGTTAATGTTATTTGCAATACATTCTACAATACATACTACTTTGTCATTGCCATCATGAGTTGACACTAATTCCAACATATTTCTCCATAGGTTATTATGGAAGGCACTAGACATACTTTTCTACAGGTTGTAATGAAAGATAAAAACATATACTACTCTAAAAACAATTGCAACAATCTCCTTCTTGAACCTCTAGAAATGATCATCATGGGTCGTCAATTATAACGCACACGCATAGACACACACACACACACACACACACACACACACACACCTTGTATGAATCAAGTATACATTTTGAACAATCTAATGTATATAGATAGTATTCATATTTAGAATATCAATTTGACACAATACCTTCACTTCTATCCTTACCTTCATCTGCATCCTCATCTACATAATCTACATCAAGCCATTAAGGTAACATTAATATCAACATACTGCAACAATAGCAAGGACTCTTTGAGCCTAGAAATGTTGGTTAGTGTGGCTAGATACTATATTGCTAAATATATTTGATGAAAATTTTATGAACAAATTATAGATTAGGATGTCATATAGATTGTCTCCTTGAAATTTTGGCAAAAAAGTGTCAGTCACTAAAGCTAATTGTTACTAACCAGGGTTATTTGCTTTTTGGATATATTTCTCTTAGTTTGCACTTCATGAATGTGTAATCCAAATTTGCCAGATATTAAATTCTACAGACAAAAGAGAGAGAAAATGGTCTTGGCTGTATAGGTACTTGCCTTTGTCAAATCTCAGCTAGGAATTTACCACCCTTATAAAAATGGATATTAGAAAGAGATTGTGCCTTTTTTTAGGAAAAGGATAGAAACCTTAAGGAAATGAAGAATCGACACTTGGTGCAGGAGCACCACACACAACCAAGCCAAAGATAAAGATCATGGAGACCTTCATGAACCTCAAAGAAAATCAGAAGGATGGAATGTATGAACAGGGTTATCAGATCAATTGGAAGATCTTAGAACCTATAATGATACTAAAATAATGCAATTCCTCAATCATTTTGTAATGTCCTCAAAAGGACTAATAGTTGGTTGTAATGGACCAATGTTGTCCAAGTTTCAATAATGTTCTTAATAAGGTTTCTAGGAGTCTAAGATAGGTTGGGGATGAGTCTAGGACTTTAGGAAACAATTAGAAAGGAGTTAAATATTCAAATAAAGCCATTAGGGTTTTACATTTTAAATATTCAAATTTTCAAACATCAACGGCTAGTTTAGGAAGTTAGAGGGAATCTCTTGTTTGTTATTAGTCCTAAAATTTCAACTCAACGATGAGAGTTGGTTGAATAAGTTTTGAGAAGTTATATTGTAGTCCTTTATATTTAGATGAAGTCTCTGCTATGGGGACAGTGAAAAAAATAGGGTTATGTACTGGTGAACGAAAAGGAAATAAGAACTCTTTGTTTCCTGCAATTCATTCATTTCTTAATGTCTCAATTTGTTTAATTCGATGTGCAATTGAATTGGCAGGGTTGTTGTTCAAGTTAACTGTTTGAATGAATTTTATATTACCTTGAGTTTGCTATTGCACCAGTTACTGTTAACCAGTCATTCTTTGTCTAAGTTTGCTATTGCAGTAGGGTTCTCGGGATAATGAAGATCATTCCATGAGTATGAAGGCCTGATATTCATGGAATGAATTGATCTAATTTGTATATATATCATACTAACCGTGCATATGCAGAAAGTGGGAAGGTGAGAGTGATCACTGTTAGATTTGAGGAAAACAAATCCACCCAAGAACAACTGCATGCAAGACTATCACAAGAAGAAGCAAGACAGAAGAGAGAAGAGAAACTATGGAGGCCAAAAAGCCAGAGACATGAAATCCATATTGACAGAAAAAAGCTTCTATTATCAACAACTGAATTACGAAAATACAATCTCCTTCTCCTTAATGAAAAGAAAAGCGGTGAGTCCTTATAAAAGGATATCGCAACCCTAAAGGGGAAAAACCCTAAAGACTAATAAGCTACCTAAGTATAACTTAAGAATAGAGTAAATAGACTAATAATTAAATGAATTAATTATTAGCTATACTATGACTACTCTAACACCCCCCCTTAAGTGTAACTTAGGGAGAAGCAAAACAGCTAAAGACTACTGCAGAAAGCAGAAAAGATGGGTCCCGGCAACAAGGCCTGATCAGATACCCAAGACATGAAAGAAACTAGATGAAGGAAACTGAGCCTTCAATCTAGGGAAATTCCCAAAGAGAGGAACAAGAAAGAGCAAGAAGCATCTCCGAAGCATGGAGCTGTAAACTCTGTCAGAAGAAACTGCTGGAACCCCCACTGAAGTGCATGACCAGGTAGAGAAGACAATGTCTAAAGAGTTGATCAATCAAACCAGGAAGCAATAGAACCAATAGGTGAACCCCCCCATAATGATGAATAGGGAGAGGTGACAGGAACACTGAAATACAATGCCAAAAACATCTGCAGAAGAAAGAACCAGGAACACCAACAGTGCAACAGAAGTACAAACAAAGGATAAAGGGCGGTGTCACCGACACACAGCATGGGCTAATGTCATGGAAGGTATTCTCACTTGACAAAGGTGGATGCGCCTAAAATGGAATAATCATCATAACCCCCCATGACACTTTATAACAGAGTGCAAGTACAAAAACCATACAAGGTGTACAAGATCCCAGATATACAGAAGTAAGCACTTTATCTCAGTGCGTTTACAGAAAAAAGATGCAACAGTGGATAAGAATACAAGCTCAGAAGTCAGAAAGAAGAGTGAGCTATAAAATCAGAAGAAGAGATCCCAGGACCTGTAGAACCCAAGTAATCCGCCAGAGTGCAAAAACTGCCAAACTCAGAGGAGAGAAAACCGAGAAAAATTATCAAAAAAAATTAAAAAAAAACCAATTTTTATGGTTTTTTCTCAGCGCGCAGTGTGTTTTAAAATGGCGCAACACCCGCGCTGCTACCGGTCTGCCAGCGCTCCGCCTGTGCCAACTGCGCCTCCGGCTCTCACCGCCGCGGCCCACATCCGGCCGCCCTCCTCAGCGGCTTCCGCCGGCTTTGCTCCGCTGCTGCCTGGCCCACCGCTGGCCCCTCCCCGCCGGTGCCTTCCTGAAGCTGGTTGTTCGTTCTTTGTTGAAGAAAGACAAAAGAGAGAAGAGAAACTATGGTGGCCAAAAAGCCAGAGACATGAAATCCATGTTGACATAAAAAAGCTTCTATTATCAACAACTGAATTACAAAAATACAATCTCCTTCTCCTTAATGAAAAGAAAAGCGGTGAGTCCTTATAAAAGGATACCGCAACCCTAAAGGGGAAAAACCCTAAAGACTAATAAGCTACCTAAGTATAACTTAAGCATGAGTAAATAGACTAATAATTAATTGAATTAATTATTAGCTATACTGTGAGTACTCTAACAATCACAGTTTGGAGAAAGGGTAAAAGTTCATAAATGAGGGTTGCACAAAATGCAGTCTGATGCGGGGGCAATATCTTTGGATTGAACTGTTGGATTTTGATGTGCTTTAGACAGAATGAAGAAATCCTAATTAGGCAATAAACTCACTGAAGGGATTGAAGAAATTTGATCGGGTTCAAAAGTTATGAACGACTATTCACAGCTCTATCCAGAGGGCAGCAAGGTGGTGTATTTTAGCTTATTTATTTTATAAGATTGAGTTAATGAATGAAAATGATATGAGGGGTTGTAGATTGTTATGAGTGGTTTTTCCAAGGGTGTTTGAGTTAGTTTTTGGGGATTACAAGTATCTTTGGTTTTTCTAAGCAAAGAACAAGAGTTTAGGAAGATTGCTCAAGACTGAAGTGTGGGGTGTTGTTGTAAACCCATGAATCCTTTATAATCCAGTATAAATAGAACTATTCTATCATTTTTTGTCATTGGGGAGAGTGAAATCATAATTGGAGTCTCTTCGAGCACTTGGTGGGTTCTTGAAGCATAGTTGAAGCATTGAGTTCCTTGGGTTGAGTCATTTCACTTATTGAAAACCTTGTCCACCACCATTACCGTCTGCATCAACACTATTATACTGTATCATCTTAAAATGAAAGCACTTCTATCTTCGTAGGTTTAGCACCCTTATTTAGTGCATTTACATGATATATTTGCATTTAGGATGTATCTACACTTGGTAATTCTTCATTTCTACGTGAAATTAGGGTTATGATTTTGAGGATTCTCCTTGATTTCCTTGTTGTGGCTCTATTTTATAGGTAGGACCTATGTACTGGTCCTCCTAGTCTTCATCAGACCTCTTCTAGGCCCATGTGCCCTTTTCCAACATTCTGTTCTATTTTCCCATCATCCTAGGTCTCTAGTTGACCTAGAAACTTCAATGGTACTCTGAGTTGACCGGCCTGAAACCTCAGGTCAGGGTCGAGGTCGACCTTGACCTTTGTCATTTTTTGGTTCCCGCTTTCAAATTTGGATCATAGTGGGGTCCTAAATTCCAAATTAGCCCCCGGATCCAAATGCAGAAGGGTTTTTATTCAAAATATAATTAATACATTTCCTCCTTAGTTGGTTATTGTGATTGGACCATAATTTGAGGTGAAATTTGAATTAGGTGCCCTCACATTGCCCTAGGAGGCTTAACTTGAAATCTATATAAAAGCACTCTCTTTCGCCTTCATTTGATATCCAATCATGACATGAGATAATGATATGACATGATGATGATACGAGATGATGATGCAAGAATGCAAGAGGATGATATAGGAGGACAAGATATGGTGATGCCTTGATGCAAGAAAGCATTTTGTGGACAAGCTATAGTGGACATTCATTGGAGCAAGAAAGGCTTATTCAATCCTTCCTTCTTCTTTGATCTACTATTTTCAACATTCAAGCATTCAAAAGATACAATCATGGGGTAGCAACTACGGATTGTGAGTTTGGTAGGAGTAGTTTAGCCTTGGGGGCTTGGTATGATTTCTTATCATATTCAAATATATGCATTGCTCTCTCATTTTCAATTCATTCTAGGGTTTTAATCTAGGAGATTAGATCTTGGCATTACACTTTCAAAGATTTTCCTATGAGCAACACACAGAGATATTCTATTACATCTAGCTATTCATGGAGGTGGATATCACCAAAATGGGGGTTTGACTAAGTTAAAACCCTATATAGCCACCCCAAAACACCATTTTTAGATATCTACAGGCGTTGTTTCGGGAGTTGCAGAACAGATTTGGATACCATTTTCAGCAAACGTTTGGGATCTGCAAACAGAATTTCCATCAGAGCAGTGTAGGTCAAGGTCGACATAAAGGGGTCAAGGTCAAACTGCATTTGGGTCAAGGTCGACATGGAGCAGAAAAGGAAAATAGTTTTGGGTTTTCTTAGTCTCTATTTTTTCTATTCCAGACCCGGTTGCAAAATTTCTAGAAACTCAGTACAGGCACCAGAAAACAACAACTTCCAGATCTGCTATGTTATGAGGTATGTGTGTCATTTCATTATTCTTTGCAAACATTTCCAGATTTATCTTTCTTATGATTACAATTAAATGTATGTGGTTAATAGTGGCATAGGGTCTCATTTATGTGTAATGCCCCATTGTTCTAAACCCTATCCACATTATTTCCCACCTTACATATACCTTCACTATGAATCTTCTTTCCTTGAAGCCTCATGAAAGGTTGCTATTGCTAGGAGTTCATCTTTGTCTTCACTCATGGAGGAAGCACACAAACATGATTTAACTGGTTGATGAGAGAGGTAATAGAAAGATGTAAGGTGTTTCAAACAAAGGGGTAACACTATTTTTTATACTCAACTTAATGAAACATGTTAAAGTTGGCCACCAGATCCAACTTCAAAATAAACAACTCGGGGCAAGGATGACTGAGAAACAACAACTCGGGCAAAGAACACCCCGAGAAATAGAAAATGACTCAGGCAAAGCATACCCAAGTGACAGAAAGCAACTCAGAACAAGCATGATAGAGTGATAGAAACCCGAGCAACAGAGATAAGCATGCCCGAGAAACAGAAACCCGAGAACTCCATACTTTAACCGAGTGCCATAAAATCACAAGAAAATCAACAAGTAGACAAGATGATACTGCATCAATCTTTCAGAGTTTCTCTAACAAATCTTCTCCAACAAAAAACAATCTTTCCCTCTTAGTCTCATACTTGTTTTCCACATGGCTATCTCTCCCCCTTTGACATAAATGACAAAGGACATGTATGCACTAAGTCATAGAAGCCAAGAACTGAATATCAATTGATCAACATACCTCACAAGAATAACTACTCCCGTTGAGTAGCAACCATCAAAACAAAAATCCAAATCAATAATAATCTTTGTAAGAACACTTGGCTGATGAAAATCAATGCATCTCTAGCTCTAATTAGGAGGAGCTATCACCCCAAGCTTACCTCAGAGATACTCAAAAGTATCCTTGGAGAAGAGCTTTGTGAAGATATCTGCAATATACTCTTTAGTAGATCTACATATTCCTATCTGACTTCTTTTTCACTAGCCTTATCTCTCAAGAAATGGTACTCGATAGATATATGTTGTCTTTGAAAGTAACACCGGGTTCTTTGAAATAGTAATAGCACTTGATTTGTCACAGTAGATAGAAATGGGATCATGAATATTTACTTTGATATCTTTCAACATTTTCTTCATCCATATCACTTGTATACAGTTAATAACAAAAAAAATATTCTTAGCCTCAATAGTCATCTCTCCTATCATGGACATCTCAAATTTTTTTGTATTTCATCAATAAACTACTTACTCAACTTGTTGTCATTACCACCAAAAATGATATTATCCACAAAGACTTCAACAATCAAAATTTTATCATGATCAACTTTAAAGTACAAGTTACTGTCAGCAGTACCATTATTGAATCCAAGCTTTAAAAGATACTTAGCCAATCTTGCACTCCAGGCTGTAGAGGCTTGTTTCAATACATACAATGCTTTCTTTAATCGGTAAACAATGTCATTCTAATCAATCAAAGGAAATCCACTAGATTGTTCAACGTAAACCTCTTCTTCCAACTTTCCATTTAGAAATGTATATTTAACATCCATCTGATATACCTTGAAATTTTGTTAAGTAGGCTAAGCAATGAACATTCTTATAGCTTCAATTCTAACAATAGGAGAAAAGGTTTCCTAAAATTTGATACCTTCCATATCTCAGTATGCCTTATAAATAAGGATGGCTTTATTCTGAACCACTTCACCATCTTCATTTAATTTGTTTAATACCATGACCTATTTGATATGAAAATTTGACCAATAATCATTTTGACATCTAACCATAAGCATGAGTAATCTATTCATGGGTTAATGTTATTTGCAACACATTCTACAATACATACTACTTTGTCATTGTCATCATGAGTTGACACTAATGCCAACATATTGCTCCATAGGTTATTATGAAATGCACTAGACATACTTTTCTATAGGTTGTAATGAAAGATAAAAACATATACTACTCTAAAAATAATTGCAACAATCTCCTTCTTGAACCTCTAGAAATGATCATGATGGGTCATCAATTACAACACACACACACACACACACACACACACACACACACACACACACACACACACACACACACACCTTGTATGCATCAAGTTTACATTTTGAACAATCTAATG
>MU225000.1:1573876-1586266 GCA_018584345.1 Thuja plicata | reverse complement strand
TCATCATTTTTGGAGTGGTTTGGTAAAATGATTAATCCAGTTGCAGCGATGAAGAATTTCATGGAGATAAAAATAAAGGATGGTGAGTTTATCCCTCAATTCAATCTCAGATTTGCAGAAATATTGGGTCAAATCCCATAGAATTCAGACAAAATGATGCTTTTTGTTTGGTTGTTTATTTTGGGGCATTTGGTAAATAGATGAATTACTTGTTAAGAGACAAACAACCCAGAACTTTGCATCAGGCTTTTATAACAACAATGGGCATTGAAAATAATTTAAGATATGAAATCATTCCAAGGGGTTTTCCGTCTGCTGGAATTCGCTGTCATAATATATCAAATACAATAGATAGGTGTGGATTGATAAAAGAAAATCACTGTCAAAGTATCTTTATCCCTACTGATCTTAATAACCATGAGTTAAATTTATTTTCAAAACAAAATGAGGAAAGTAAAAAGGAGGCAAGTGTTTTATTAGACAATGATGTTGCAGCCTCAACTGATGAAGTCATATCAGAATTTGTTTATGCTGATAGTGAGGATATGTATGAGAAATCGGTTGAGGAAGAAGATCCATGGATTCACAATGGCTCTGATTTTTGTGAGGATAAAGTGATGGTTTATATGCAACCATCTGAAGAAGATGAAGACATGCCATATGCTGGAGATGATTATGAAGAGGTTGATTTGTCTAAACCAGAGATGAATTCTATTATTTCAGCTAACAATGATGATAGTATTGATTTTTCGATTTGTATGCTTTCATCATATGATTTTCCATGTGAAGTTGGTGTTGATTGATTAATGTCAGACTTGTGTGAACCGACCTTAGAAAGTTTTCAACAAGAATCAGTGATTTTCCAAAAAGGAAGTTAATCATGCTGATGTTACGTCTCATAACACTGATTTACATCAAGGAGATGTGTGGCAAGATGATAATATGTACAATGAACTGCCTGATGATTTATTTGAACCTCAGTTTGAAATGTTTGGTGTGGAGCTGGGAGAGGATTCAGATTCTACTTTAGATTATTTGCTTGAGCCAGAGGTATGTTCATTTTTGCAAGTATGGGATGATGATGAAAGTGTTGATGCATTGTCATTTAAAGATGTTAAAAAGAATCAGCAAGGACATGTCAGCTATTGGACAAAAAATGAGTCTTTTCTTTTTCCAATTCAGCATGTTGATGTTTCTCGGGATGAACTAAATATGAAGCCACAAGTGGTAGTTCATCATGATTCACTTGAGTGCTTGCGTGATACACATTGGATGGAATATGAATCTTTTTCCTTTGATGTCCAAGCATTACTTGAAGTAAATCAACATCCTTCCAGCCATGTAGTGGATTTGGAATGTTTTTGTTTTCAGCTGGTTGGAAATTTAAAAGGATGTGACAGCCTTCTGTTACATAGTGATCAAAACATTTTGTACTTTTGTGATTTCCCAATGCATATTGACAGTAAAAGTATTAATTATTTTATATGTGATATGCTGAAGATTTGTGGCAGTGTGTTGGATCAAGCAGATGAAAGTGACGTTTTCAGTTTACCCGTGTTTCATGGAGATGAGAACCATACTTTTGATAGGGGTAAGTGTTGATTTTAGACAAGGAAGGGCCTGTGGATTTTTTGAATAATGTGCACATTGTATAGTTGATTTGTTTTTAATTGTGTGTGGTATGTGGCTTTCAATAAGGATTTATAGAAAGAGAAAGGAGAAGATAGAAGAGAAAAATCTGATTTGTTTCTTTGAATGGTCTGCTGTACCAATGATTCTGAATTCTCTGCATGCCCACATGGTGCACGCATCCCTAGATAGAGCCACTATTAGTACTCTCAAAATTTTGAAGAAATTTGGAGTTACTAAGTAAAAATTTCCCTGAAAGGTTGCGGAGAAGGATTACTTTGAATGCATACAAAAAGAGACCTGATGTTTTTCGTGATATACCACTTGGGGAGTGGGTTCGACACATTTCACTAAGCAAGTATAGTGGGAGCACATCTAGTCACCTTTTTAATCACATCTCCAAAAATATGAACTGGGTCAAGCTAAATTTTTAATATGTTTGAGACAACCATGCATGCACTCTACAAAAAACATTTCAGAAACACCCAGATTGAAAATCAAAAGTTATGGTCCTCTGAATATTTGTAGTCGCGGACTAGAAATGAGCTCATCGTGCACTCCCGTAAGTAGCTCATCGCTCAGTCGCGGACCAAAAGTCACGCTCGTCGCACAATCACGCATGATTTCCAAGGTAATGAAAAAGGCATGCGAGTCGGTGATTCACCTCATCGCGCAAGTAGCTCGTCGCTCAGTCGCGGACCACAGGTGAGCTCATCGCGCAGTCGCACATGATTTCCAAGCTAATGAAAAAGGCATGCGAGTTGGCGATTCAAGTCGTTGCGCACTCGTGCAAGCAGCTCGTCGCTCACTCGCGGACTAGAAGTGAGCTCATGATTTCCAAGCTAATGAAAAAGACAAGCGAGTTGGCGATTCAGCTCGTCGCGCACTCGCACAAGAAGCTTTTCGCTCAGTCGTGGACCAGAAGTGAGCTCGTCGCGCATGATTTCCAAGGTAATGAAAAAGGCATGCGAATTGATGATTCATCTCGTCGTGCAATCGCGCAAGCAGTGTTGGAGATTTGATTCTAAGTAGTTGATTGTTTGTATGTTTGTCATTAATGACAACATATAATACACAGTAGTAATTCTGTATGAACTTATCTGAATGATGACATGAATACTTGCATGGATAGATACATGTTTTTGACATGTTTATTATGTTGTGTTCATACACGGAGACCCAGATATGATGTTTCAGTAAAGTTATGCAATTCTGTTATTAACAGTTACAGTTCTGGAAGTATAACTGTTTAGGGCCGATGTATATAATGTGTTGCAGTAGTTGCGCCTATCTTCAGGATATGCGTGTGTATATTCATGTTTAGTTATGAGTTGTTGATACAAATTCAAAGGCGCCAAACGTGATTCAAGATGATTGCAAAGTTATGGTTAATTTGGTGAGGCCGACTTAGTGAAGCATCGCGTATGTTCAACATTGACTTGCGCAGACTTAATATTGCTTGCGTGCTTAGTTAAGCCAACTAAGATATTGATGAAGTGTTTCTAAGAGCCGACATGACCTTCTAATTCGGAGAAGATACTTATAGTAGTTCAATTGTGATACGCCAAGTGTGAATGATACGAAATGTGAAGAAAGATGTACAGAGAAGATTATCAAAGTTGTTTCATTCATCAAGTGTCTATGTGAAGAAGAAGTAAAAGATTGTAATACACTAGAACTAATCAAGACAATAGGTCTACTCTACCGTTCATCATCAGATATAGTGCATATCTATTAATCAGAAGGTTGTAGCCTTCACCATCAAGCAATGAGCTTTTGGACAGTGAGTCCACCACCCCTAACAGGGTTATTTGTAAAAGACTCCTAACAGGGTCCGACCCTTAACTAGGTCACTATACTCATTGCACTATATTGTACAACTCCTTACAGGGTTGAAATATCTTCTAACAGAGATTACTACAAACAAGTATAGTTTATTGTGGGTGCTAATTCCCACCGGGGTTTTTACCATTTGGTTTCCCCGTAATCAAATTGTGTGTTGAGTACTATGTTATCTGATTATGCATTTACTTTGTTGTACACTAATGTTAAATAAGTAGAAAGAGACTAAAGTAATTGATAACTGATTCATCCCCCCCCTCTCAGTTATCCTTTGGGACTATTCTAACAATTGGTATCAGAGCCAAGTGCCTTGGAGAAAAAGCCTAACAGCTTAAGGTAGATCAAATGTCTTACTTCAGAAAAGAAAGCCCTAAGTTTGATGGAGAGAACTATTTAGATTGGAAAAACAAAATGATAACACATCTACAGTGCATTGGATTTGAGATCTTTGAAATTGCCACACAAAAGGTTGTAATTCCATCTCTGAAAGACCTTGGAAAGGATAATGCTACAAATAGATAAAAGGACATATTTACACATAATGCAATTTCCAAAGAAGCATTAATCAACGCCTTATCTGACATTGAATTTTCTGAAATCAAGAAAATTGACAAAGCATACACCATATGGAAGTATTTAGAGGACATGTTTGAAGGAGATGTTCAAGCAAAGAATGCACGCAAGAAGACATGGAAGAAGAAATACAACAGTCTTGAGATGTTACCTGAAGAGAACATTAGAACTTACAATCAAAGGATAAATGAAGCAGTATCTAGAATCAGGAACAACTGTGGTGAAATATCAAAAGAAGATATAATGGATAAGTTGTTAAGTACTTTGACATCAGACTATGAAAACAAGATCAGTATTCTAGAGGAAACTATGCAATTCTCATAAAACTTCAAGAGAGAGACTCTAATCAGCAAAATCTCTACATTTGAGATATCAAGATTGAAGACTGAACCTAAAAGTGAAACAGCCTTCAAAGCTACAATCCATGGTAAGAAATCCTTACACACCTCCAGTCACAATGAGAAAGAAGAAGTTGATGAAGAACTTGAAGAAATCATAAATATGATTGCTAGAAGAGAAAAGAAAGGAAAAGGTAAAGATGAAGGACAACTTCCATTCAAATGTTTTTCATGTAATAAGATAGGTCACTTTGCATCTAAATGTCCCACAAGAGTCAAGAAGTTCAGATCTGATTACAAACCCAAATATAAGAATGAATGTTATCATGCTGAAGAAGGTGTAACCGATGAAGATTCAGGAGAAGATGAAATTGGATTCGTTACCCTTAGAGATATGGAAAGGTTTCTTGAGGAAATGGACATTACAGATGAAAAGGAAGAACAAGAACTAGCCCTAATTTCCAAAGCTAACATCAGAACTGATTGGATCATTGACAGTGGATGCTCTCATCATATGATAGGTGACAAAGACAAATTTGTTTAGTTAGACAAGTACAAAGGTGGTATGGTTAGATTTGGAGATAACACTCCCAAACCTATCATAGGAAGAGGTTCTATCACTTTGGATGGAAAGAATAAGACAGATGATGTTCTATATGTTGATGGATTACATATAACTTGATGAGTGTTTGACAACTACTTGACAATGGCTATCATTTGGAGTTCAAAGACAACAAGTGCATAATTAACAACAAGGATGGAGACATGATTGCATCAGGCTCCAAAACAAAAGGTAATGTTTTTCAGCTTAATTCTGATGTAAGTTGTTTTGTTGCAAAGGTGAATGAAAGTTGGTTATGGCACAAGAGACTTTGTCATATCAACTTTGATAATATAGTAAAGATCAACAATGTTAAGGTAGTTAGAGACCTACCAAATATTGCAAGACCAGTAGACACAATATGCAGGCAATGTGTTATGGGAAAGCATGTAAGGAGTTCTTTTAGAAGCAAGCAGAACTCAGCTGAGAACAAAATGGACTTAGTGCATATAGATTATGTGGCCCTACTCAAACAAGATCATACTACGGAGAAAGGTATTTCATTTTGTTTGTTGATGATTTTTCTAGGATGATGTGGGTTGCGTTCTTAAACGAGAAGTCTGAAGCCTTTGAGAAGTTCAAAATATTCAAAGCTAAAGTTGAGAATGAATCCAGATTGAAACTGAAATGTCTGAGATCAGATAGAGGGGAGTTCACCTCTGATCAGTTTTATGACTATTGTGAAGAGCATGGTATTAAAAGACAGTTGATTGCACCTAGAACCCCTTAGCAGAATGGGATTGCAGAAAGGAGGAACATGATCATACTTGATACAGGGCGCACTATGATGATTGAAGGAAAAGTTGCGCACACCTATTGGAGAGATGCAGTAAAAATAGCAGTATATACTATCAACAGAACCCAATTAAGGCTAGGCGCGGATAAGACATCCTATGAACTTTGGTTTGGCAATGTACCTACAGTAAAGTACTTCAAAATATTTGGCAGCAAGTGCTACATCAAAAGAGATGATGGTGTTGGTAAGTTTGATGCTAGAAGTGACGAAGCTATTTTCCTTGGTTATTCTACTAAAAGCAAAGCATATAGATGTATCAATTTGAGATTGAATAAGATAATTGAAAGAACGCATGTTAAGATTGATGAAAAGTTTATGGTTCAAGAAAGATACTATGAATATGCACCTATGATTGCGGATGAATCCAGACCTAGCAACAAAGATATTGTTATTGAAGAAATGTTTGATTGCATTGATGTCTCATGCAATGACCCTGAATCAAGCAGAGAAGAATCACAGACTATAGAAGAAGAAGACACACCTAAGGTTCCAAAATTCACATCTAGATACCACTCTAAAAATGACATCATTGGAGATCAGAGCAGCAGTGTTTTGACCAGATCAAAAGTGAAAAGTCTAGCAGTGGATGAAGAGGTATGTTTACTTTCACAGATTGAACCATTAAGTGTTGAAGATGCTTGTAATGTTTCTGATTAGAAGAATGCAATGAAAGAAGAATTAGATCAGATAATCAGAAATGACACATGGGAATTGGTCCCCAAACCCAATGAAAAAAATGTGATTGGAACAAAGTGGGTATTTAAAAACAAGATGAATGAAGATGGTACAGTAATTAGAAACAAAGCAAGATTGGTATGCAAGGGATATGCGCAGAGAGAAGGAATAGACTACACTGATACATTTGCCCCTGTGAGCAGATTGGAAGCCATAAAGTTGTTCTTGGCATACGCAATAGTCAAAGACTTTAAAGTATATCAAATGGATGTAAAATCAGCTTTTCTGAATGGTGATTTGAATGAAGAAGTCTACATTGAACAGCCAGAAGGATTTAGTCTTTTAGATGAACCAGACATGGTATGCAAATTGAAGAAAGCACTCTATGGTCTTAAACAGGCCCCAAGAGCTTGGTATGAGAGAATTGATGGTTATCTTACCAAGATTGGATTCAAGAAAGGAGCAGCAGATTATAACCTATTCACAAGAGAAACACCTGATGGATTATTGTTAGTTGCTATATTTGTTGATGACATTATCTTTGGAGGTAATGATAAGCTCAGTAAAGCATTTGCAAAAGAAATGCAGAATGAATTTGAAATGATTATGATTGGTCCTATAAAATACTTTTTAGGATTAAATGTAAAGCAAACAGATAAAGGTATATTCATTAATCAGTCTAAATATGGGAAAGAAATACTGAAGACCTTTCAGATGGAAGATTGTAAACTAGTATGCACTCCCATGATAACTGGAAGAAAGCTTTCAAAAGATGATGACTCCACAATAGTTGACAAGACATTATACAAATCTGTGATTGGTAAACTCATTTATCTAACTCAATCTAGACCTGACATATCTAATGCAGTTGGCATTGTTGGAAGATTTGCAGCTGAACCCAAGCAGAGTCACCTAATGGCAGTCAAAAGGATATTCAGATATCTAAAAGGGACTATAGACTATGGTTTATGGTATCCTAAATCAGAGAATGTAAAACTTCATGTATATACAGATGCAGATTGGGCAGGTTGTATTGATGACAGGAAGAGCACTTCAGGAGGAGCAGTTTTCCTTGAAGACAGGTTGGTTTCTTGGACAGGCAAGAAGCAGAACTGTATTTCTTAGTCAACTGCAGAAGCTGAATATGTAGTAGTAGCACTGAATTGTTCAACCATGGTTTGGATCAAGCAGATGGCTAAAGACTTTGGCATTTAGGTTGAGTATCCTATTGTTATTCATTGTGATAATACTAGCACTATCAACATGTCTAAGAACCCTGTGATGCACGCAAAGACAAAACACATAGAAATCAAGTACCATTTTTTAAAAGAAAAGGTTGTAGACAAAGAAGTTAAATTGGACTATGTGAACACCAAAGAACAGTTGGTAGATATTTTCATAAAGCCCTTATCAAAGGATACTTTTGAGTATCTTAGGGAGAGGTTGGGAGTAATTCCGTCTCCTAAGTCTATTTAGAAGAAGTAGCAAAGACATCAGCCATTATGTGACTGATGAATGGTTGACTACTCTACTTCTGGAGTAGTACTTGTGCCTAAAGAAATATGGCACCCTTTGCCATTGATGTCAAAGGGGGAGTATATAGTAAGGAGGAGAATGTACTAAGGGGGAGCATATACTCTGGGGGAGTATATAGAAGGAACAAAAAAAAAACTCAGACAAAGGAACTGCAACAATTTAGAGGAATCTTTGATGAGGATATTGAGAAGATTGTAAAAGAAAGAGGACACAATGAACAGAGGATGTTTTTGATATCATATGTTGCCATCAATGTCAAAGGGGGAGATTGTTGGAGATTTGATTCTGAGCAGTTGATTATTTGTATGTTTGTCCTTGATGACAACATATAATACACAGTAGTAATTCTGTATGAACTTATCTGAATGATGACATGAAGACTTGCGTGGATAGATACATGTTGTTGACATGTTTATTATGTTGTGTTCATACACGCAGACCCAGATATGATGTTTTAGTAAAGTTATGAAATTCTGTTATTAGCAATTACAGTTCTGGAAGTATAACTGTTTAGGGCCGACGTATATAACATGTTACATGAGTTGTGCCTATCTTTATGATATGCGTGTGTATATTCGTTTTTAGTTATGAGTTGTTGATACAAATCCAAAGGTGCCAAACGTGTTTCAAGATGATTGCAAAGTTATGGTTAATTTGGTGAGGCCGACTCAGTGAAGCATTGCGTTTGTTCAGCATTGACTTGCGTGGAATTAATATTTCGTGCGTGCTTAGTTAAGCCGACTAAGATATTGATGAAGTGTTTCTAAGAGCCGACATGACCTTCTAATTCGGAGAAGATACTTATAGTAGTTCAATTGTGATACGCCAAGTGTGAATGATACGAAATGTGAAGAAAGATGTACATAGAAGATTATCAGAGTTGGTTCATTCATCAAGGGTCTATGTGAAGAAGAAGTAAAAGATTGTAATACACTGGAACTGATCAAGACAGCAGGTCAACTCTACAGTTCATCATCAGATATAGTGCATATCTGTTAATCAGAAGGATGTAGCCTTCACCATCAAGCAGTGAGCTTTTGGACAGTGAGTCCACCACCCCTAACAGGGTTATTTGTAAAAGACTCCTAACAGGGTTTGACCCTTAACCAGGTCACTATACTTATTGCATTGTATTGTACAACTCCTAACAGGGTTGAAATATCTTCTAACAGGGATTACTACAAACAAGTATAGTTTATTGTGGGTGCTAATTCCCACCGGGGTTTTTACCATTTGGTTTCCCCGTAATCAAATTGTGTGTTGAATATTGTGTTATCTGATTATGCATTTACTTTGTTGTACACTAATGTTAAAGAAGTAGAAAGAGACTGAAGTAACTGATAAATGATTCACCCCCCCCTCTCAGTTATCCTTTGGGACTATTCTAACAAGTATCTCATCGCTCACTCATGGACTAGAAGTGAGCTCTTCGAGTAGTCGCACATGATTTCCAAGCTAATGAAAAAGGCATGCGAGTTGGCGATTCAGCGCGTCGCACACTCGCGCGAGCAACTCGTTGCGCAGTCATAGAGGCTATGCAGAGATGAATTTTTTGAACCAACCAGGAGGTGCCACTTTTCCAATTCTGGTGCACTATGAGAAAAAGAATTAAAATATACATATTTTAAAATGTCATTTGAATTCAATAGTTTGACTATTGAAAAGATTTCAAATATTTCAAAATTATTCAGGAAATGTGCATGGGAAGGCAAAGTTTGCTTAGTGATTCAGGGAGCATTTTTTATCACAAATATTAAGTGTTATATACCGTTGGAAAGGTCTTGAGATGAAGATTTGGATTGTGCAATCCTTTTGGGTGTAGATCAGATTAGATTTTTGCAGTTGCAGAAGAGATCAGTTTCAAATATTTTGGGAGGAATTGACAGGTGTCAGTGAAAATTTTAGTTCTCTCAAATTCCTCTATATCTCTTGTGTTCTCAATTGTACAGGGATGGTGAAATTAATGCTGGAAGGCAGCTTTCTGATTTTGTGTGTCTGGTTTTGAGTTCTTTGTTGTGTAAATGTATTGAATCAGAATTTTTTAATGAAAAACAAATAGAATCCCTTCCTAGTATTTGTCTAATGTCTTTGTGTTTGATCCTGAATCTTTGTGCATAAATTTGTAAGGCATTTTAGTGCACCAGTTATAAGGTAACTATGAATTTGTGTTTTAGTTTCTTTCATGGAAAGAGTAAATGTTATAGACAAGTTCAGAGGTTTCAAGGTTTCACATGAATCTGATGTCCATATGTTGGAGTGAAAAGAATGATTTGTAAGGCATTTCATTTGGGTCTTGTATGTTTGGATTTATAGGGTTTTCTGTGAATGTATGTTTATATGACTTTGTTGCCCAATAGACAAGGCACTGACCTCTGCTCCTTTATGCAATTTTCATCATCAATCCATAAAATCAATTCAATTTACTTTTCTGTTTAAAGAGCTGTAAATGATTGTCAGATTAAGTGTGATGGGCAGGAATCCATCTCATGATTCACTGAAAGAAGTGAATCCAATAGGTACACTCGCCTGAGCCTTTGAGCTCGAAGTATAGGAGGATTGTTTGATCCTTGTCAATTAGCCTTTTCTTTGACAAGGTCAGGGAAAAACGCTAACGCCCCCATTGTTCTAAACCACATCCACATCATTTCCCACCTTACATATACCTTCACTATGAATCTTCTTTCCTTGAAGCCTCATGAAAGGTTGCTATTGCTAGGAGTTCATCTTTGTCTTCACTCATGGAGGAAGCACACAAACTTGATTTAATTGGTTGATGAGAGAGGTAATAGAAAGATGTAGGGCGTTTCAAACAAAGGGGTAACACTTGTTTTTATACTCAACTTAATGAAACATGTTAATATTTCAAATTAGATTGACATCGGGAACACTTTCCTGCTCAACAATCTTATGATCATCAAGGTTCAATTTTGGGCAAACTACAAGGACTATCACTATAGTCATGGAGGACATTGTTGCATAGCACAATTGTTTTTCCATTTAGGCATGAAATTTGGATTGTGAACTAAGAATGGTGTCAAGATTTTAGATTTGGAATTGAAATGAGCATTGTAAACATCTAAAAATATGCTCACTTAGTCAGATAAATATTTTATTTATTTAATTATTTTACCGTAATATTTTCTTTTAATTAAAGAAGCATTCTAAATTTATTTAAAATATTCGTTAGGCTTTTCCTCTAATATTCAAATAAATAGTTATTTCTTTAATTATCTAATTTCAACTCCTTTTCTATTGTTAAATACTTTTTTTATTTGTTTAATAAGCTCATTATTTAGTTTCTTTTTAAATATTAGAGCTTTAACTTGTTCATATAGATCATAATCTAAGTTAGTAGGCATGTCATAGATGCCACGTATACCTCCATTCACCTTTCTCATATAACATGTCTAGGTTTATTGAATTCAAAGATGTATTGCCAAAAGTCAACAACCCTTATCTACAACTCAATCTCATCCTTTCATTGAAATTAACTCTATAATCTTACTCATTATCACCTAATACTCATCTAATCGCTTATATTAGGCATTCATTATTTAATCTTTTATTCTCGACCTTTGATTATTTTGAAGAGTTCAATAAAAGAACATCTTCCTCATCTGAGTGCTAACAATTGTTGTGATTATTAATTACTTGCATTCTAGTGATAATATCATTTTCATCTTGCTATCATTATCATCCCGCATCAAGCAACCATACTCCTTTCTTTTAATTTTGTCTTGTGCATGTGATAAATAATGAGAGAAAACACTATATTTACAAGATCTTGAAGGATGGGATGACAATACAATGAAGCATTTTGTAAAGGTGTTGGTATATTTAGTTTATTTTTATGTTTTTGCATTGATTCAAAAGTGCTCCATTGATATTTATTTTGAATTTAATTTATAGATTTATACTTGTTGTTGGGTTAATTAGGTTTATATATAGGATTTCAAATTTGAGATACGTCAATTTGGCATGCCCAAAATGATGTATGTCAAATTATGAAACCTATTTTTAACTCCTAATAGAGCCAACTACTATGTCTAAGATCTAGAAGCTAATTCAACAACATAACAATGATGCTCTTCTCTATGAATGCAAAACAAAAAATAAGGAAATCTATATTCTCACATTTGTGAAATGGTTGACTCCATTGTTGATCTATTTTTCAAGATCTTGTGAATATGTTGTTTGCTCTCACCTATTAACACATGCACAATATAACATTAAAGGTAATGATAGCAATATTACTTGAGGTTAATTTAAATGAATGGATGGATTTAAGTGGTTAATTTAAATGAATAGATTAGTTCAAGTGGTAGGTAATAGTTGTTGACTTTTGTTAATACTCTTTAAATTCAATGAACCAAGGCGTGTTGGGAAATATGAATGGAAAA
>MU225000.1:1524943-1536788 GCA_018584345.1 Thuja plicata | reverse complement strand
TACAAACACACTGTTAGGTGTGACCTTGTTAGAGGATTTTATACATAGAGGTTGTCACTTAGTATCGGGCATCTATTTTCTACCATCCTTGAATCAACCTCCTTCTTAGACTGTCAATAGGCTTTAGCCAAATCTTTCTACCATCCTTGAATCAACCTTTTTCTTATGTTTTCAATAGGCTTTATGAAATTTCAATGCTACTTTCATGAATCAACCTTTTTGGCACTCCTTGGGATGTACCTCAATATATAGAAGACGGTTAAGTCCTGCTCTATTAAGGGACTTGATGCTTTAATGGTTAAACTGAAACACTATGACCTATTTCTAATGCAACTTGAATTATAGATTTTTAGACCTATTTAAGTACATTACCTCTCTGATCAATGTATCAATTCAATTCTTTGTGCTCCACACTTTCTTCTCTGTGATGTTGTGTTTCACTATTCGTCGGTGTCTATAGAATTCTTTAGCTCTCCTTCATCTTGATTGATCAGGATTGTATGAAGTTATCCTTCATCATTTTCTCTTTAGCATCCAATTTATATTCACTCCCTTTCTCATGTATGTGATTACGGAAATGAATTACACTTGTCTCTTATATAGACATGATATTCCTTTATTCTTGATTCTTGATTCTTGATTCTTGATTCTTTATTCTTGACGTGAAAAACAATCCATCCAATCTGATTTAAAGATTTAACTCCTGATTTATCTCATAGTTATCTTCTTTCCAACTGTACAAATCTTCTTTAAATCAATTACTTAACTCTGGTTGAATAAAACAAATAAAACAACCAGTTAAGTGTATGCTTAAGCTCTGCCAGCTAGATTTTTGGTCATTTTCTAAACTCTCTATTTTGTTAGTCAACTCTGTAGTTAGTTGTCAGTGACAATTGCTAGTTCCATTGGTGTGACTCCAGTCAGCTTTGGGATCTCTGTCCGTTGGGCATCATTGGATTTTGCTCATCGAGCAACTCTATTTTCAGCTTGTAGGGTATCCTCTGATTTTGCTTCATCGGGCAACACTGTCTTCTGCTCATCGGGTATCACTATGACTTTTGTCCTTTGCCTTTACCGATGGTGTGCACTTCATCGGTGTTGTTTGTCACTTAGTGAATACTTAAATTTTATGCATTGCTAAAGGCATAATCTCTGTGCCATTGATTCTCTGAAGTCTTTGGCATTATGTACATGATTGTATAGATGATATCAAGTTGACATCAATGAAGATACAAACTATTAACTGATTTAATGTCTTGCATTATCTTCAACTTAACATTATCAAACATTCAATCAGTTACATGTCATCGTGGTATCATAGATACTAGTCCTTAGAGAGAAAGCTTAACAACTTTAGGTGATCCTAAAGATGGCATTCTATAGGAAGGATAGTCTGAATTTTGATCCTGAAAACTTTGGCAGTTGGAAGAATAAGATGAGAACACATTTTCTATTCTTGGGAATCGACTACTGGATGATTACAAAGAAGGATATACAAATGAAGGTTGATGATGAACTAGATAAGGCTACTGATGAAGAAAAGAAGATATTTTCATATAACATGGTTGCAAGGGAAGCATTGATTAGTGTGCTCTCTAAAGGTTAATTCAATGAGGTTAAGGATTTGGATTCTGCACATGACATTTGGACAAGATTGGAATCACTATATGAGCGAGATAAGTTTACTAAGCAAGCAAAGTTGTAGAACTAGAAGACAAGGATTAAAAATATGAAAATCATAGATGATGAAAATATCAGAGCTTATGTACAGAGAGTTACTAAGGTTGTTATTGGGCTCAGAAAATCTAGAGACACATACAGTGAGGCAGAATTGATTACAAAAATTCTTAGATTTTCGACACATGTTTACAAGAGTAAAGTGCAAGCTATAGAAGAGATCATACCCTTGACAATTAACTTTAATAGAGAGATGTTGATTGCAAAATTAGCTAATTTTGAGGCAACAGAGCTAGGAAATTCATTACCTAAAGTTAAGACAACATTCAAGGCGACTGTGCATAAAACTAAAAAGACTTTATTAGGAATTACAAGTACAAGCATTAGTGACTTGGGAGAATGGCTTGGTGAATATGTTGATGAATGGGAATAGATATAGGAAGAAGAAATAAAGTTAGATGAAATTTTGGCCCTGATTGCTAGAAGAGAAAAGATAGGTAAGGTTGATTTTGAAGGAAAGTTACCTCTGAAATGTTTTTCATGCAATAAGATAGGTCATTTTGCATCTAGATATCTTACAAGGGTTCCAACGCATAAATATGAGTTTTATAAACCTAAGTATTCAAAGGATAAGGAATTTTACTATCCTGGTGAAGGTGTTTTTGATGATGATGCTATTGATTATGATAAGATTGGATTTATTTCTATCAAGGATGATAAACCTATTCACGAAGAAAGACCCTTAGTGTCACATGTTGAAAAGAAATCTAAATGGGTCATAAACAGTGGTTATTCACACCATATGACTGAAGATAGAAATAAGTTTTTTAAATTGAGTAAGTATGATGGTGGTGTAGTAATATTTGGTGATAATAATCCAAAGATTATCATTGGAGTGGGATCTATTTCTGTGAATGGAAAGACTAATACTGACGATGTATTAATTATTGACGAACTTAAGCATAATTTGCTAAGTGTTGGACAACTTATAGATAAAGGTTATCAATTGAAATTCATTGATGCTAAATTCTCTATCGGAAGTAAGACATGAGACTTAATCACATCTGGTACTAAATCCAGAGGTAATGTATTTGAATTAAATACATCTGAGGATTCTTGTTTTTTTGTGAAGGTAGATGATAGTTGGTTATGGCATAGAAGATTTTGTCATGTTAATTTTGATAACATTGTGAAGGCAAGTATGAGTAATGCAATCAGAGACCTACCAAAGATTCTGAAATCATCTAACATCTTGTATAGAGAATGTGTAATGGGGAAGCAGACTACAAGGAGTTTTAAAAACAAATCCTACTTAGAAAAAGGGAAGTTGGATCTAGTGCATACATATCTGTGTGGTCCTACAAGAATAAGATCTTATTATGGAGAAAGGTATTTCGTAATTTTTGTTGATGAATTTTCTAGGATGATGTGGGTTACATATCTAAGAGAGAAATCAGAGGTATTTGACGAATTCAAGATATTCAAAGAAAAATTTAAGAATGAATCAGGCTTAAAGATAAAATGTTTGAGATCAGATAGAGGTAGTGAGTTTACTTCAAATTTGTTCAATTCCTACTACAAAGAGCATGGAATATACAAACATACATCTACTCCTAAGACACCACAACAAAATGGGATAGCAGAGTGAAGAAACATGACAATATTAGATGCTGATAGAACTATGTTGCTAGAAGGAAATATATCACATGTTCATTGGAGAGAAGATGTTGGTATTGTTGTATATACTTTGGATAGAATATAGATCAAAGAAGGTAAAAGTTACACTCCTTATGAATTATGGTTTAATCATACTCATACTGTGAAATATTTTAAAATATTTTGTAGTAAATGCTATATCAAAAGAGATGATGAGATAGGAAAGTTTGATACTAGAAGTGATGAAGAGATCTTCCTTGGTTATTCCACTAAAAGAAAAGCTTATAAATGTTTTAATCTGAGATTGAGGAAGATGATTGAAAGTGCTAATGTGAGGGTAGATAAAAGTTTCTAGATTCAAGAGAGTATATATGACTCTAATATGACTACAAAGATCAAGGAGGTTACTACCGATCAAGAAGAACTTTTTGAGATTGACTGTGAGATTGAGGTATGTAAAGATGACTCAAATGATCCTAAGAGTCCAAGGTATGTTAAGAAAAAAAATCCCAGAGATCAAATTATTGGAGATGAAAATAGAGGAATGATGATAAGATCAAGATTAAGAGATGAAATTTGTTTGATTTCTCAAGTTGAACCAAAATCTATTGATGATGCATGTAGAGATGTATCTTGGACTAAAGCTATGTAGGAAGAATTAGAACAAATAAAGAAGAATAAAACTTGGGAACTGGTTCCTAGAACTAAATATAAGAATGTTATAGGAACTAAGTGGCTTTTCAGAAATAAGATGAATGACTAGGGAATGGTTATAAGAAATAAGGAAAGACGGGTTTGTAAAGGCTACTTGCAAAAAAAATGCATAGATTTTGAAGAAGCATTTACTCATGTTTCTAGGTTGCAAGCCCTAAGATTATTTATTTCTTATGTTGCACACAAAGAATTCAAATTATATCAAATAGATGTGAAATGTGCATTTCTGAATGGAGATCTAGAAGAGGAAGTACATATTGAACAACCTGATGGATTTCCTTTGACAGAAGATGAGAACATGGTTTTCAAGTTGAAGAAAAATTTGTATGTACTTAAAAAAGAACCAAGAGCATGGTATGCAAGATTGTAAAGGTATCTACTTCATCTTGGCATCAAAAAGGTAATGCAGACAATAATTTGTACTTAAGAACTAGTGGAGATAGAATTCTAATAGTCGAAGTTTTTGTTGATGATATCATTTTTGGAGGAAATGATGAAATGAGTAAAAAGTTCTCTAAAGAAATGGAAAATTAATTTGAGATGTCAATGATTGGTGAGATGAAATTTTTCCTTGGATTGCAAATTAATAAGATTGAGAGTGGTATTTTTATTTCTCTAAAAAAGTGTCTTAAGGAAATGTTGAAAAAGTATGGAATGGAAGATTGTAAACCTGTTGGAACAACCTATGGTTACTTGTCACAAGATTACTAATATTGATGAAATTTAGAGTTTTTTTCAGACAAAGTACAGATCTATGATTGGAGGCTTACAATATCTGACTCACACCAGACCAGATATTGCTAATACAGTTGGAATTGTGGCAAGATATCAACTCGATCCTAAAGAGACATACCAAGCTACTGTGAAAAGAATATTTAGATATCTGAAAGGAACACTAGATTATGGCTTATGGTATAAGAAATTTGATGATTTTGATTTACATGCTTGTACTGATGTTGATTGGGCAGGAAATATAAATGACAGAAAAAGCACAAGTGGTGGTGCATTCTTTCTTGAGAAAAGATTGATTTCTTCGCTAAGTAAAATGTAGGATTGTATAACTTAGTCTACTGTTGAATCTGAGTATGTTGCTGCTACTATAAATTGCACACAGATTGTTTGGATGAAACAAATGCTGAAGGACATTGGGATAACTTTTGATGAGGAAGTGGTTATCCATTGTGATAACACTAGTAGAGTGAACATGTCAAAGAATATAGTAATGCATTTAAAGACTAAACATATTTCCATTGAGTATCATTTCTTGAGAGACAAGGTAGTAGAGAAGGAGATTAGATTGTAGTATATCAGCACAAAGGAATAGATAACAGATATATTTAAAAAACCTTTGCCAAAGAATGCCTTTGATTATCTTAGAGGTATGCTTGGGGTGCAAGCCCCTCCTTGAAAGAACTAAGTTGATGTAGGAATGCATCTATCCAGTGGCGTTTAGAGCTATATCATTTTTTGGACTTGATGTTTGGATCTACTCCTTAGGGGGAGTGATTGCAGGAACATTATAGAACATATTTGGGCGATTTTGCACCTGGTTGTTGGAGACATAAAGATTTGAAAAATCTACACCTTGTAGAGGAAAGAATAAGAATTATGGAACCCTTTCCTATTGTTTTCAAAGGGGGGGAGATTCTATGAGAAAATCCCTACTGCTTTAGAGAGAGTTGTGATGAGGATATTGAGAAGATTGTATTGAGTGAGTACTTTTGGTTTGATGGATTTTCCTATATGTTGCCATCAATGCCAAAGCGGGATATTATTGGAATTGATTGCTGATGATGTTGTTGGCATTCATGTTTTGTCACTGATGTCAACATATGTTTCTATGGAGGCAGAACAAACCTGTTATTACTATTGCTTGATGACTGACAGAAGTGTACAGGTACTATATGATTGATTTAGAATGAGAAAAAGATGTTTATGTGTATAGGGATATATCATGATCTTATTAGTAAGGTCGCATGACTTAATATTTTCTACTAGATGAGTTACATATATTTTAGTTAAGACTAGGTACTAGACAGTGACAATTATCTTTGACAAAGTTAGTCTCTATGTTTTGAGTATATCTTACGAGCGATGTGGATTTAGGTTATGCAACCTTAAGGGATGGAAGAAGACATGTTAAGGAATGTTTTTTATGATTCTTGGGTTTTAGGACTCTTGGTGATGTCAACTATGGTTTGTGTTCTAGAGGAGACCTATTTGGGGCTGACTTCAGAGATGTAGCATGTATTATGGATTGGAAGCATGGATTACGGATATTGGATTATATTTGATGAATTGTAATTGTTGTTAACTTTTCATAGGTATCATGTGTGTCTTAGTAAGGGTTTAAATAGTTATTTGTATATTAGGAAAGCCTAATTGGCTGACCTAATTAATTGTTGTAATAGGGTATATATGAGAGATTTTTTATTTTTGGAAAGTGTGATTGTGGAAGAGACAATGAAGTGTGGAAGCTTTGAGATTTTTTGTGTGAAGTCTGCTAGATGTAGAGCAGAGGTTTTGATTATGTTACTTTATTGGAACTGACCAAGTAAAGACAGTTGATATTAGACAATTCATTGGATTGTATATATCCTATATATACTTGTATTTTAGAATGTAAGTCCTGAGGGTGGATTTAACCTTCTTTAGGTAGTGCGCATGGGAAGTGAGACCATTGTTACTCTTGATCCTAACAAGGTTTGTCTTTTAACAGGGACTATGTACTATAATGCATCAATATGATCCTAACATGGCTAAATCTTTTAACAGGGATACTATACTCTCAGTACATCATTTGTGGGTGCTAATTCCCACTGGGGTTTTACCTTTAACAAGATTTCCTCAACAATAAAGGATTTTGTTATTGTTTTTTTATTTACTATGTTGTCATTTGGATTAAAGTTTTTGTTTATGTCATTTAATGTTTAATAATTTGTCTCACAACTGATTTAACCCCCCCTCTCAGTTGTGTTGGTGGACTGTTATTCCTAATAGGTACAAACCATCATAATTACACTTGTATAATTGACCATTTATTAGCATAAAGGAACTAATTTTAATCTTAAGGGCTCTTCTCTATGATCCATTCAATCCTTCCATGGAGTAATTCTAGAAGAGGAAATGAACAACATCTTGATACCAAATGTCTAAGATCACTCCCTGATCTGTGTAAGTTTGAAATATCAAGCCTTCTTCTACCTCTTCTATAAGCTTTGTTAAGCCTTATGATGTAGAGAAATTTGGGCTATCAGACTTCTGATCCAAAACTTGTCAATAAATGCAATAAAGATATGTAACTTCATAATGTTCCTTGATTCTCCTTGTGACTCTAATGCGTCAACTAAGGAACTCAACCTTCACCAAGGCCCACAAGGACTTAGGGGTCTCTACACACCCAAACCAACTAGGACAAACCACTTACCAAGTCCTCAATGTCCAACTTGTTGTGAAACTCCAAAACTGTCCTAAACAAGCTTAAATCTATTGTTGCCCTGCAACAACTATTTTCTTGACTTCTACAAAAAAATTTCCAAACATCTCCCACAAAAATTAGGGTTTTAGACACCCATTAGGATTCTTCTTAACATATCCAAAATTCAATAGAAGGTGTTTTGGAAAATCTTACCCAACTGACCAAAAGTGACAAATTTGTAGGGCTAATTACCGCACTTTTCCAAAGCAACTACAAGATCCTTTTATCCCCTGACATTGGCTTATTAAACATATTTTTATTATGAATCCAATTAAAGTGTTCTACCATCAATTTGGTTCCATGGACTCTCTAAATGCAAAATATCAAAATTGCTCCACAAAACCATCTAAAACTAGGGCCTTCCCAATGTCGACCCTCCAAGCACTATTTCAACCTAGAAAAAGTTGATTCTTCATTGACATGACATCCTCTCATGGATTCAATCATAAACGTGTGCCCTCCTTTGAGCAAATATTTGGCTACTACACCTTAGCCAAAAATTTAGTGTTCCTTCAACACACTAACATGGTGGTCACCAACAATCTTTCATTGTTTTCATAATTATAAGGTTAATTTCATATTATATATGTTACAATATGACTATTCCATGAGAACCAAATCATTACATTCATGGATTGATAATTTTTCCTCTATAAAACTCAAAACAATCAAGAAATCTTAGACTTTTAAACCCTATCAGGAAGTGCAATGTGTGATCATAAAAAAAGTGAAATCCTACAACATGTAAAATACTTCACCAATGTGTATTTTGTTCCTCAAAACATTAGAAATGTATTGACAAGGAAACCAAATCAAAATAACATGAGAAATTTTAGAAATCAATATTTTTAATGTTGTTTGTAACAGTTCATACATGAAAAAATCCTCCTCCGTTCATACAATAGCCTTCCATGGATTTGTAGGACTCCTAAATGCCATTCCAACTGATCCATGGCTGTTGGATATCTTTACAAACATTAATTAATCAATCTTAGCCATTTCCCTCCAAATTGGCACTAGTCATTGGAGTTTGAATGCTTAAATTAAAAACTCTTATTTTAATAAGAAAATTGACTTCTAAACTCTACTAATGATCTCTTAAGGATAAAATTGAATTATTTAAATGTCCTAAATTCCTTTAAGGATCCTATAAACTTTAAGCCTATTAAATCCACAAGTTGGTCATATTGTCCTATTAGGACCATTAGGACATTTTACATCTTTGATTACATCATTATTATTAAATGTCATTATAGGCCTTAAAAGATTCAAATTGAGTTCATTTGACCCATGAGTGGTTCCATCATGCCTCCTTGGTGTCTTCATTGTCTTCCTATCCTTAGGTGCCCCTGCACCATACTCCCCTTGTGGAAAAGAAATTTTTTCCCAAAAAGTTGAAGGGTCTTGTCTTCACACCTCCTATCTTTCTTGAAGGAGTTTTGAAACTTTGTCTTCCCTTAGACATATGTTGAAATAAAAAATCTTTATCTCCTCTCCTCGAACCTGATACAACTTTGTTGGTTCCATAAAAATAAGACACGATATACATATGATGACTTAACTGTTGTTTGGGACAATCATCTTCAGATTGTGTGTGCTACTCCTTTTGTATTTTAGGATCTAAGAGACCCCTGCCACTTCCCTCCATGGATAGACATTTATCACCCTTCATTGGTGAATCAATAAGACACCAAATTGTTTCCACTACTACTCCTTCTTTCTCCACAATATTCTACCACCATGTCATCTTATGTTCACTCTCATTACATTTTTTTCATCACTAACAAGGATGTTTTTATCCTCCCATCTTCTGCCATAGACATGTCCTTATGGTCCTGCAAATCAATATACTCTTTCTTTCAAAAGAAAATTATTTTTTCTCCACTAGCAACACTATTTGGAAATGGTGTGAGGGTGAAAAATTTACCATCCTTGTGAACCATGTAATATTTTTCATAACCATCATGAATGGTCCTCCTCAAGGATTTATAGGGCCTTCCTAAAAGGATGTTACAACATGTCATGGGCACTATGTCTCACAATACTTGTTCCTTATATCCTCCAATTGTAAAATTTACATAAGCTTTCTCCCTTACCATTATAATTTGTTCATCACTTACCCAAGAGGCTTTATAAGGCCTAGGGTGTTCAAACTTCTTCAAATTCAACTTATCCACTATATCACATGAAACTAAGTTTTCAAATGAACTAGAATCTATTATCACTTTACAAACTTTACCTTGACTTAAACAAGTGGTTCTAAAGATGGATACCTGTAGTATCTGCTGAAATGGTTCTCTTCTCATCATGAGGCATTCCCCAATTTCAGGTTATGCATAGTTTATCCATCTTTCTCCCTCTTTTTTTTTCATCTTCTTCATTTTCACCTTTTCCTTATGTCAATGTCAATCTCTTATTAGACTTCCTTGTATCCTTTTCTGGACATTTGTAGAAAGTATGCCCTTCCTCTCTACAATTTTAGCACTTACCATTGAAGGTTTTGTTGCATCTACCTGCACCAAACATTCCTCCACCCCTTTTTCCATTAATGTGATCATACATAGGATCCTTTCCCTTATCACTTATATCTTGTTCTTGTCCTTTATTGGATCTTCTCCCTCTTCCCCTGTTTGATTTTCCTCTTCCACCTCCTTGCCTCTCTTTTTTTATTCTCAACTTATCCTCAACCTTTATTGTCAACTTATAAAACTCTTCAATAGTAATATGTGTATTAAGAATAATTTCATCTTGTATGTTGAGTATTAGCCCACCTAGAAATATTTCCACCTTATCCTCCTCATCTTTATCATATAAATCCTGACATTAAGTTTATGATATTCCTAGGTGTACCTTTGGAAAATCATGTCCTTTTGTCTCAAAATTTGCATCTTCTTGTATAACTAAACGTTGAAGTCTTTAGGAAGGAACTTCTCCTTCATCTTGTCCATCATCCTTGGACCTGAAGTGATCATGGAAAATCCCTTCTTCCATCTATTCTTCCTACAAGAAATCCCACCAAAGCAATGCCTTCCCCATGAATATGGATTTAGCAACCTTTACCTTTTGACTATCCTCCACATCTTCATAATCAAAGAAATTATTAATTGCACTAAACCAATCAATTATTTCCTCATAATTCATCTTACCATCATACATTGGTATATCATATTTACCTTTTTAGTCATGTCCTTTAATGGATTTGATAATCTTAGCCATCCTTGCATCCTTAGGATCTATTTCTTCCCTTGGTGCTCTCTCTTATTCTTATTCCTCAACCTCTTCTTCATGGTCTTCTTGTTTAGTGTCTCATTATTGGAAAGTGGTTCATTCAGGAGTGTTATGGAACACTTGAGGTTGTCATTTATGGGAACACATCTATAATGGATGGTTTCTTAGAGTGAAACAGAGTTTTGGAGTTAAGGATTGCAAAAATGACTAAGTACAAAAAGCAGAATTACAGAGTATAGCAGTACAATTTTGGTCCATGAAGACAAAATATGAGGAATGAAGACATGCAAGCTTAGAGGAAGATATTTTTGGATATGTATGAACTTCCATTAAGGTCGCTTATGTTTTGAAGTTGATCGTAGTTAGATACTGATAGTTGAAGATATGCGAAGATAAAGTAATAGTGATACAGGGTAGATGAAAGGTTGTGATGATTGAGGGATTATAATGTGAATTCCAAACATGCTATGTTGGATTCAAATTGTGGATTACCTATGTTTTGATAGTGTGTGATCACTGACTTATTAATTACTTTTTGTATAATTATTAACTATATTTTATGGTGTAATTGGAAGATGACTGGGTAATATATATATATATATAGATATATATGAAGAGCTTTTGAGAAGTGAAGAATGAGTATGTATGAGAATGTGTATGGATTAGATTGTATGGATGTGATGCGAACAAATGAATGAATATTTCAAAATAAGATAGATGGTGATGCGAGCTAAAAATGGAACTATCTAAGCATATTAGACTCTTGTATTGTTTATTCTTGATAAAGCATTGTAACATAATCATATTTCTGGTTGTATGAGCAATGAGCTTAGTATAAATTTACCAAGGTTTTATATTCCTCTAACAAGGAAATATACTAATGTAATAATTAGATCCTAATAGGGTTAGGTCTCCTAATAGGGAAAATATACTTTTAGTGCATATTTGTGGGTACCATCCCCGCTAGGGTTTTCCCTTGGCCAGGGTTTCCTCGACAATAAATTCATGGTGTTATGAGTTATGTGTTTTGTGTTTATGTTCTTTTCATTTTAGTATTTATCTAGTTAAGTTGGAAATTAATAAGTTCATGTT
>MU225000.1:1496443-1518937 GCA_018584345.1 Thuja plicata | reverse complement strand
TGTCTAGGATATTGGAAAAACTAAGTGTTTTGGATACAGAGAAAGGGAGAGGTTTGGGAAGACTTAGTATGTTGAAGAGTTTAATCACTCCTAAGTTATCAATTCTTGAGACACATCTTTCTGACATTGAGAAGAAAACACAGACCCTCATAGAACATATGCCTACTGAGCTAAAGGTAGTAGAGACACCTTCATTTGCACTGAATGGGTTGATTTATGTGAGTCAGATACTGGCGAATACTTGGTCAGAGGAAGTGAATATCTTGGAGAGATCATTCCAAGATGTGTTAAAGATGGTATATTTTTTGGCAAGCAGTAACACAATTTTGTTATGTATTCTACGTTTTTAATACCTTTTCCATTGATGTCAAAGGGGGAGAAGAGAAGGTATGAAAAATGTATAGAGTAGAGTAGATATATAAAGGAGATAAAAGATTATTTTGTATATATTTTTGGTATTGACACTTAGTCATTTTTCACTAAGTGTTGTTTTAATACCTATCCCTTAGTCTGCCTTTCTGTGTCAGTTTTTGATCTCTTTTAGGCCTTAGTATTTATGAGTTAGTGATTTCAGGTGATATTAAGGATATTTATGTATTGCTTTTCATTATGCTATTGATCCATTGTTAGTTGTATTATATCATCTATTTGCATATGCGTTATGATTATTTCATGTTGGTTATATTTATGTTATGAAATCATTTTTATTAAGGTTTTCTAACAATACAGACCCTATATCTATATGCACATGGATCATTGTGATGTTTTGCATTACTATTTGTTGTTTTTGGTATGGTATGAGATAGAGTCGTAGTTACTTTCCTCGATGAGATCCACATGATAAACTAGTCTCAACCATTGTTTGGTCTACTTTGTATACATATGTTCATCTTTGTGATGACAGGTTTGCAGGTACCAGGCTATGTCCTCTCTGAATTGGTAGGAGTGAGAGTGCCCTATCATAATATCTCACTGGTAAGAGAGGGGAGACAATATTCAGGTCCAAATCCATACCCCAAACCCTTATGGTGTCCTAGAACTAGACAAAAATCTGATTGACTACCCTAGTGTTTGAATCTGTCAAGTGACGTGGAATCGTGAGCCTATTTGTGTGTGCTTGGGTGTCTGTTTCAGTTGATTATCTATTTTAGTTGTTTATCTGTTTGGATGGGTTTCAGGTGATTTAATGATGCTTTTGGCTTGATTTATTTAATGAATATTTATGGAAAATATTAATGTTAATTATTATACCTTTAATAAGGTTAAAAAATTGATATATGAAATATATGGCTATTTAATAATTAAATATTAATTAAATACCCATATTTAATTAATTGATTTAAATATTAAGTCTTGATTTAAATAATTGAGATTGAAAAAATATTAAATTCAATTATTGTAATTTTGTGCAAAGTTGATTTATTGAATATTACCTTAAGTTGCATGATTAATTGATTTACTTAATTAAAATATTCTCACATGCATTTTCAATTTAACACTTTACTTTTATATTATAAAGTTGAGTTATACATGCTTTAAGTGAAATTTGAAAATAAAGAATTTCTATTAATTATTAATTAGATAATTTATATTCCCTTTAGGGTTTTTCACTTTTTGAAAACCTAATTGCTTGGTTTTCTATAACCTTAGATTGAAAACCATTTTGGAGGTTGTTCAATCAGGGGAGAAAGGAAAATTAGGTGATGAAGATTTGTGAGAGCTTGAGAGTATTTTGGAGCATTTTTGGAATTGTTCTTTTTTTGGAATTGTGGATTTTGTTTCTCTCATCAGTTATTGAGGCAGGATCTTGTTCATGTTAATTCTAGATTTTGGATCCCCGTCTTCCATGCTTTCGCAAAGCTAGGATCCTTTGTGTGATCTTCCTTGTTTGATTATTATGAGGTTTATTGATGTAAAATTGAAGAAACATGTTCTTGGTTCAATTTTGTGGTTTCTTTCAAGTTTGCATGTCAGATTTGTGCTTGTGGGAAAAAAGGTTTCATTTTATGGTGTTAGATGCAAAATGGGCATTAGGGTTTTCATGTGGAAATGAATCTGTTTCAAAAATGCCCATACGGTTTCAATTTGGGAAAAAAAGTCCTTTTGAGGGAAAATTGATGATTATTGTCCAAGAAAGGGTTTACACCCTTAGATATGTTAATATCATATCTTAAATGTAGAAAACTCACCTTTGCCATGTTCTTGCCAAAACTGGGATCAGATCTACATGAAAACAAGTCAAATGAGTTAATTTGCATGCTTAAAAGAAAGAAATCTCTTCTTGAAGAATAAATTAAATATTAAATTTAAAATGTTTTCTTGTTTGTGTCAAATTGCATGCTTGAAAAAGAAACCCTTTTTGAAAATAAATTAATATTAGATTTAGAATTCTTTTCTTGTTTGCATCAATTTGCATGCAAAGATTTCATTTGAAAATATTATTAAATTTAGAATGTTTTTCTTGTTTATGTCAATTTGCATGCTTAGAGAAAACTCTTCTTGAAAAAGAAATTAAATATTAAATTTAGAATATTTTTCTTGTTTGTGTCAATTTGCATACTATAGAATTCTATTTTTAGAAATTATGTTTACTTAGAAATTCTTTTTTTTTATAAATTTTTTTTAAAAAGTTTTTTTTTATAATTCGCATGGAGTGTTATTCTTTTTTTAGAAATTATGTTTAAAATAAATAATAAATAAATAAATAAATAAATAATTGAATTCACATGGAGTGGTATTCTATTTTTAGAAATTATATTTAAAAAAAAAATTTTAATTATATAGATATTTTCAATAACTTTTACTTGTAATTATTTAGTTTTTAGTAATTATTAAATAGATTAATTTATGAATGTTAGATTTTATAAATTAATCTATAAAGGCTTAGTGTGCATTCTCTTTCAAAAATTGAATTATTTTGTTATTAGTAATTTTATTGGATAAACTAATTTGCATAGTGTTGACTATAAATGAGTTTATCACTGAATTTTTATTGTCTTTCTGGAATTGTACTCATTATGCAATGATGTGTCTTCTAAGTGACTGATTGAAAAGATTGTGTGTTTCTTTCCCTTTTATGATACTGCTATGTGTCGGGTGTCTGTTGGGATTAGTTGGCTATCAGGAGGTAAAACCAGAGGTTTTAAATTTTTTGTTTCTTTGGTGTTTGTATACTTCAGTGCATGTTGTCATCGATTTTGGGTCTTGATCTTTTTACCCAACCTAATTTGTTTAACTATTCTTATGTGATCATTTGATAGTACTTTATGTGGTATTGGTTAATTGAGAACCAATAGTTCTTGTATGGACAAGAAACAGTTCCGAGAGTTATGTTCCTCTCTTTGATATTGTTTATGATTCTCTGAGGGTGTATCCCTATATGAGTAGGAATCAGTGATGAGGTTTATGATATACCTTTATGATGTTATTTTGTGAACCTAGGGTAGGTTACCTAGTTGTATAGTAAGAGGTGGATTACAATAAATGTCAGAGCTCACAAGTGACTGGTAGGATCATTTATTGTAAGTAATTTTAACAAGTGATAACATAATAACTTATTAGGATGCCTTAGTATAATCTAATAAGATATAAGTCCTCACCCATGCTTGAACACTATTATAGGCTAAGATGGGGGATGAGATGATGTTTGTCTCCTTAAGGGGTGTGTATCTAGCATAGTTAGTGACTTTGTCTTTTTGAGAAGTCATTAATGTTGTGTATGGTCACTTGAGTGTCAGGATCTATTTAGAGATTTCTAGGACAAAACTCAAGGGTTAGACGTATATGATGACACATTCCTATATATAGCTTACGTTATCCTACATGTGTCGGTTACCTCTCATATTCTGTAGATCTCCTTATTGTGATTCAAAGAGCTTTTAGGATCTTCCTATGCATTTATTTATGATGGTTGTATACCCTTGATATTTTCCTTCTTGATGTATACCCATGTGAGAGGGCCTGTTATTATCTCCTCAACACGGTGGGAGTGGACCTTTCATTCCACACGGTCAGGTGGTAGTGATTCTTATTACCATTGAGATATGATGTTCCTCTTCATGCTTGGATGATCCTTGTTGCAGTTCTTCTTCTTCTATCTTCTTATTCTTCTTCTAGAGACTTGTTCAGTTTCATGAGTTGTATACTTATACCATATGTGTATATTGGTTGGCATCCTTTGGAGGATGTATTGTATTGTATTGTTATGTACTCATGCATACCCTGTGACATGTGCAGTGGATGTTTATTCTATTGTATGTGTGGTCTTATTATATGAGGTGTATATTATTGGATTCACTTGTTGTATCCAATCTATGTTAGTTCTTTATAGTTGTTCTCGTAGATTATTTTTCTTAAGTAATTCTATGTCAAGGAACCCTCAAGATTTGTAACCTTTGTTGAGTTGTAATTATGTGTATGTCATGTTATCTCATGTATTGCTTCTGTGTTGTTAACATTATTGTTTATAAACATTTAAAAAAAAAAATCCTATTAACTTGGTTGCATGTTTAGGTTAGTTCTCTTGGGTTCCCTAGCGGGGCATTATAGTTGTCATCAATGCCAAAGGGAGAGATTGTTGGCAAGTGGTTCATTTAGGAGTGTTATGGAACACTTGAGGGTTTTCATTTATGGCAACACATCTGGTATGGATGGTCTCTTAGATTGAAACATAGTTTTGGAGTTAAGGATTACAAAAATGACTAAGTACATAAAGCATAATTACAGAGTATAGTAGTATAGTTTTGGTCCGCGAAGACAAAATATGATGAATGGAGACATGTGAGCTTAGAGGAAGCTATTTTTGGATATGTATGACCTTTTGTTAAGGTCTCTTATGTTTTATGTTGATCGCAATAAGATACAAATAGTTGAAGACATGCAAAGACATAGTAACAGTGATACAGGGAAGATGAAAGGTCGTGATGATTGAGGGACTATAAGACAAATTCCAAATGTGCTATGTTAGATTTGGATTGTGGATTACCTATGTTTTGATAGTTTATGATCACTGACTTAGTAATTACTTTTTGTATAAGTATTAACTCTATTTTATGACATAATTGGAAGGTGAATGGGTAAAGTGTGTGTGTGTGTGTGTGTGTGTGTGTGTGTGTGTGTGTGTGTGTGTGTGTGTGAAGAGCTTTTGAGAAGTGAAGAATGAGTATGTGTGACAATGTGTATGGATGAGATTGTATGGATGTGATGCAAATAGATGAATGAATATGTCAGAATCAGGTAGATGGTGATGCAAGCTATAAATGAAACTACCTAATCATAGCAAATGCTTGTATTGTTCATTATTGATAAAGCATTGTAACAGAATCATATTTATGATTGTATGAGTAGTGAGTTAAAAGGGTTTTGTATTCCTCTAACAAGAAAATGTATTAATGTAATAATCAGCTTCTAATAGGGCTAGGTATCCTAATAGGGACAATATACTTTTAGTGAATATTTGTGGGTCCACTTCAAATATTAATTTAAGACTTTGACACTTAACTCAAGGAATAATGGCCCCAAAGAGGGAAAATATTAAATTTTGATGAAACCCTGAAATTGGGACTCAACCCTAAGGACCCTGGACCTTGGGGTTAGGGTTGAGGTTGATCTTGACCCAGAGGGTTAGAACCTCAGGAAATGTGCCAGAGTCTCAGAAACAGAGAGGAAAGGTAGAAAAGAGGGGTAGAATAGGCACATAAGCACATGAAACTCCACGGAAGCATGAAGGTGTCTGAATTAGGACCATAACAGCTTACTAGGGAGGGCTAAAAGGTCTCAACATGGAGTGCTTCCATTTTAAGATGATACAGCTAGAATCTTCATTGAACAACTAACTATTCTCAATAGATTAAGCACCTATTTATAAAAGTATTTGACCTATCTTGGAATCACACATTACAATGTTAACTCTTGGATCCAAGGTTTACAACTTGACCTTGATCTTTAGTTTGCATATTTTAAATCAGTAAAACTAATTAAAACATTAATAAATACATTTATTTCTCCGCATATAATGGATTTAAAACCAAATCAAGAAGCTATAAATACAAGTTCAGTGATTTATCTAATGTGGAAAGTTAGATCTACTTTTTGTGGGATGTAACTGGCTGTAGGTTCTTGGTCATTGGGTTGAACTTGAAGTCTATCCGCTTTCCTTTGTTGAACTGTTCATCAGGTTCCCTTTGTCTATCGGGTTCCTCTCTTTTCTATTCCGTCGGGTTGCACTGTTGTTACTTGTCAGGTTTCTTTTAATTTTTTTTCATTGGATAACATTGAATAGTGTTTGTCAGGTAACCTTGGTGTCGGGTAGTGTTGTGCCCTATCTGTCGGTGTAGATTAAACTGATGGTATAGATCATGTTTTTCCTTAAGTATAGTAATGTCAAAATATAATGCCTTCACTAATTACCCCATTTTTCCAAAGAAAATACAAGATCAATTTATCCCTTAACCTTGGATTCTTTAACAGGGTTGTATTATGATTCCAATTAAAGGGTTCTACCATCAATTTGGTTCTATGAACTCTCTAAATGCAGAAGCCCCAAATTGCTCCACAAAAGCCTCTAAAACTAGGGCCTTCTCAACGTCAACCCCCAAGAACTATTTCAAACAAAAAAAAAATATTATTCATTGACATGACATTCTCTAATGGATTCAAGAATAAAACGGTTCCCTCCTTTCAGAAGATCTTCTGCTGCTACACCTTAGCCCCAAATTTAGTTTTCCTTCAACACTCTAACATGGTAGTCACCAAAAATATTTCATTGTTTGCACAATGATAAGGTTAGTTTCATATTATATATATATTACAATATGACCATTCCATTGAGAATTAGATTAGTACATTCATGGAATGATCATTTGTCCTCCATAAAACTCAAAACAATCAAGAAATCTCATACTTTTAAACACTATCAACAAGTGCAGTACGTGATCAAAACAAAATTTAAATCATACAACATGTAAAACAATTCACCAATGTATATTTTATTCCTCAAAACATTATAAATGTATTGAAAAAGAAACCAAATCAAAATAACATGAGAAATTACAGAATTCAATGTTTTTATTGGTGTTTGTAATAGTTTGTAAATGCAAAAATCATCCTCCATTTGTACAATGGCCTTCCATGACTTTGTAGGAATCCTAACTACCATTCCAACCAACCCATGGCAATTGGATATCTTTAAAAACATTAATTAATCAAGTTTAGCCATTCACTCCAAATTGGCACTAATCGTTGGAGTTTGAATATTTAAATTAAAACCTCTTTTTTTAATAAGAAAATTGACTTTTAAACTCTACTAATGATCTCATAAGTATGAAATTATCTAATTTAAATGTCCTAAATTCCTTTAAGTATCCTATCAAGACTAAGCCTATTAAATCCACTTGTTGGTCCTATTGTCCTATTAGGGCCATTAGGACATTTTACATCTTTGATTACATCATTGTACTCAAATGCCATTATAGGCCTTAAAAGATTCAAATTGAGTCAATTTGACCCATTAGTGGTTCCATCATGCCTCCTTAATGTCTTCATTGTCATCCTATCCTTAGGTGCCCCTCCACTACCTTGGCATCTTACTAGTTTCATAGGTTGAATCTTAATGTCAAACTCTTATAGAATTGCCATTTGTTTCCCACTTTGTTTGCCTAATTAATTTTGCATTAACAAGGACTTTACCGCTGCATCTGGAACTATGCCAAACATTTTTCTCTTTAGAATGTAGTATCAAAATTTATTCACCACTTTGACCAGGGAAAAAGACTACTTGTCTAAATTTGTGTATCTGACCTCGGCATTCTTGAGAGGGAAACTTATAAATGCTATTAGCCTCTCATTTTTTCCTTCTTTGTATTGGGTGAGGATTCCTGAACATGAGTGTTTAGAGGAAAAAGAGTATACCTTAAAGGGAACAATGTAATCTAGGCTGACCAAGATGGGCATCGTGGCAATGGTAGTTTTTATTTCTTCAAATAATTTCTTTATTAGGGTAGTCCACTCAATCTTGGAATCCTTCTTCAACATATCATTCAATGGTTTTATTATTTCTGCAAAGCCATTGATAAAATTTCTTATGAATTTTATCTTCCAAAAGAAAGATTTTAGTTCTTTATGGCTATTTTTCAGGGTTAATTTAAGAATGACTTGTACCCATTCAGGGTCGATCACTATCCCTACCTCAGAGATGATGTGTCCCAACAATTTTCTCTATATGAATACTAACAAACATTTCTCTGGGTTGAGGGAGATGTTGTATCTCATGTATCTTTGAAGCAAACTCCATAGTTTTTCTATATGATCCACTCAGTTTATAGAAAATACTGTGAGGTCATCCATGTAAATGATTATACATTTCCCAACTAAACCTTTTAAAGTTGTGTTCATATCCCGCTGAAAGGTTGCTCCAACATTTATCAGACTGAATGGCATTTGACGATAAGTAAATGTTCCTTATTTGGTTGTAAAAGTGGTCTTCAGTCTATCTCCTTCCTTTATAATCACCTTATTGTAGCTTGAATAGCCATCTATGAAAAAAATCATCTAGGAAGTGGGACCCATTTACTACTTGCAATACATCATTTAAAGAGGGAAACGAGTAATTATCCTTCTGGGAAGCTTTGTTTAGGTTTTGTAAATCTACCCATAACCTGATCTCCCCACTCTTTTTCCTTATTGGAATCAGATTTGCAACCCACATGGAATATCATATTGGAAAGATAATCTTAGCATCCAATAGTTTTTTAACTTATTTCTATATTAACCACTTCATCATTGGGTTTACGGGCCTCTGCCCCTATCAAAAGGGTTTAAAATCTAGTTTTAATGGGATATTATGTACTATGATGGAGGTGTGGTAAGTCTTTAGTTCATCATAGCTCCAGGATATGAAATCTTAGTACTCGGTGAGGAGCTGGACCATTCTTTCCTTCTTAGCTTCGGTGCCAAGTTTCCCAATGTGCACTTCCCTTCGGTCATCCTTCATGTCGAGGTTGTATTTTTCACATTCATCTCCTTCTGGTGTATGTGTTGGTTTTCTTTATACGGCTGTTTCATCTTTGTCAAAAATCCTTTCTAATTCCTCCATCTCATTGGGTATGGAATTAGTTCTTAGGTTTATGACACCTTAATCATCAGTTTTCTCTTGTTCAATTGGGTCGTTCACTCCCTCTGATTCTTCATCAATAACTTGTTTTTCGAATAACCCTGCACTCATGATGAATTTGAGGATGTGTTGGTAATCTTGGAAGAATTTAAATTTTTTGATATTATCCGGGATTGCTAGGGAGGCTATGAGTTCAACTAAGAAATTTTTGAGTTTGTAAATTTCCATAAGGTGTAATGAGCTAGCAGACACTGCCAATGCGTTAGCCATGATATTTTTCCTCCTTTGGATAGAGTTAATATTGAATGCTTTGAATTCTTTGATGCCCTATTTTGATAGGCTATTAGCCTTTTGTCATTGCATGACCACTAGCTGCAGACCTTCTTGACAACCAACTGTGATTCACCTTCCACCACCAAGGCTTTTATCCAGTTTTCATGCACACGGAGAAGGCCCCGAACTAGTGCTTCATATTATGCAACTTTGTTAGTACATAAAAATTGCAATCTATATATTTCATAGAAGGAATTACCTCTTGGGTTAAGTAATTTGAGCCCTTCTCCATCTCCTTGTTTATACTTGGAACCGTCGAAATGTATTTTCTATATTTGGTGTAGCTTGGACGAGATTGTATTGGGTTGAAACTTGTGCTAGATTTCTTATGTTTTTAATTTTAATCCTTTACCTTCTTAGTTTTCTAAAGAAATCATTCTCTCTTTCCCTTCCTTTTGTGCATTTTTAGCACCCAAAGAACTTGTGTCTCCATAATCCTTATTAGGTTTGTCTTTTGTGCAAGGAGGTAAGGCACCATAATCTAAACAAATCCAATCACTATGTCTAGTTGGTGTGGGAATTTTTCCATCTGAGTTTGAGCCTTCAATCTATATCTCCGTTTGAGGGGTACGATTTGGAGAACTACCTCCACCTGATGTAGCATTACTAAAGGTATCTAATACAAGAATTTTATGGTTTAATTATTGACTCTAGACTTGTTTGGTAGGTGGGTTGATTTGGGTCATAACTCTAGATAATGCATCTTGATAGCTCGCATAGGTGAAATCTAAGTGGCTCAAACGGTGTAACCAAAAGTACCCCAATAATAACAGGATGTTGGGATTTACATCATGACCCAAATGTTTCAAACTTATCTTCATATTTTTAATAAAACCTTGGAAGACCTCGTCATCCATGTGAAACTGTTGTAGATCTCACATAGGAATGTTAATGACCTCTTTGGTTTCTTGGATTTGGAACATAAGAACATTTTCCAACTGATACGTACCTAGGTAAGTTTGGATGAACAAAACCTCATTTGAGGTATTGTAATCCGTAATTATTTTCCCGAGTTTAGGTTCGGTTTCAATCTTGATCTAATTATTTAGTCCCCTCCAAGGTAACCATAATTGTGTGAAATAAGTGGAGAGACATCCTCTTAGAGACTTAGTACATTCTCTAATTAATAACATTCCATAAGATTTTGGAATGTCAACGATGTGTACGTCAATATTCTCTTGTACTCTTGGATCATAAACCAATTGGATGTGTACACATTTCAACACCCCAATCACTTTGACATCTATTTTTTCTAATTGTATCACCACCTTTTTGGTCATTTGAGGGACCATTCCTAACCTTTGGCATATGGAGAGTTACATTATAGTACAAGAAGCCCCAGAGTCCATCAGGAAATTGTGTATATTTTACCAATTATATGCAAAATTAGTAGGAATAGGGGAACTTCCATCCCAACTTTGAACATTGTTTGGAATGCCTCTAAGGTATTCACACTCGATGTAGGAGTCTGAATGTGGTTGGCTATTGTAGCTTGCCTAGAGTGGTCTAGACATTTTAGGAGTGCTTCCCTTTGGGATGGACATCCTTGCAGTATGTCAAACATTAAAATGTTGGCCTTGGTTGTTTTAAGTTCCTCAACTGCACTATACTTGTCAGCTGACCAAGATGGGTTTTGTTTATCGTGGGCACATTTGGTTGCGATGAGGTGGAAGCACTCAAAACCTTTGGTGGGATGGGATTTTTTTCTAACTCATGGGTCTGGTGTTGTTGGTTATTTCCCTATGGGAATACCATATGTCTGTTGGAATAATAGAATGGTGTGTACTGAGAGGGGAGGGGTGAATTAGTACCCTTAAATATTTTTCATATCAATTAATCTTTAAGCCTTAGTAATCATTTCTTGTATTACCAACCATATTGCTTTTCTACATTATCCATGTAATATCAAAACAAAAATGTAATTGCATGTAAACATTCATAGAAACATTCATGAAAAGTAGTTACAAATGACACAAGAATTGGTAACGCAGAAAACCCCTGTTAGAAGGTAAACATTGCAGTGGGGATGAGACCCACAAATCTTCACTATCTGTAGAATGGAAGGTGTCGCTTAAGGCTACAAGTGTGATCACTTCTGATGATCTTACCCTATCAGGAGTAACATTTTAGATTGGTTAGGGCTACTAAGTTAAGAGATTTAGCAACACTGTTATGTGTGCACTCGGTTAAGAGATTTACAATAGGATTCGTAAATCCACCTTCTTAATGGATTTATTCTTTTTTCTACAATTGTTAGAGAGTAGTTAAAAATACTTGTTGACTTGATGATATGCAATCTTGAATTTCTGAATACAGATCCTTTAAGTTCACAATGTATATGTATCACCTATAGTGATTGATTAATACCTCTGTTATGCTTGGTAGCCTCGAATCTTGTTCTTCCTAACTAAATTCTTCCTTTTGTGTCCTACATGAAAATCTCTGTCTGATCCTTAGATGTACTCTTCAGCTACAATCATCATCACATCATCATGTTGTGATTGATTGCTACATCTATTTATACAATGTATTGACCTATTTAGGTTTCACACTTTACAATAAAAACTCTATGATCAAAGGTTTACAACTTGACCTTCATCTCCTAGTTTTCATGTTTACAATCAGTTAGACTGATTAAAAAAATTACGTATGCTTTACTTGTTCCTCAAGAAATGGTTTTAAAGCTAAGCATAAAGCTAATTATAAAACTAAAGTTCTTTATCTGACACGTATCTCAGATCCGCTTTTATCAGGAATAAAACTATCTCTCAGTTAGAATGGTGCTCGGTGATGTCTCTATAGACATACTTCTCTTGGGTTCCTTTGTGGATTGTGTTGATGGGTTCCTCTATGAACTATCTGTTAGTGATAGTTCTTTTTGATGTTCACTGATTTCGATGTTCACTACACTAACATTTTTGGTGACCATTGTTCTTGATTCAATGTTGTCACTCGATGATCATGTAAATTGACAGTCTAAAAACTAAAATTAGTATTAGAATAACAAATTGATATGTGCAAAATTGAAATGTTTAGTATATACACCAAGTGTTTACCCTGTCAATATGACTCCCCCTATGTGCATGCCTCAGTGTAATGTATGTACATTTTTCTTCCTTTGATACATATATTTCCCCTTTTATCATTTCCCCCTACATATTATTTCCCCCTTTATCATATCATTTCCCCCTTTTTTGAAAATAATGACAAAGGTGTAATACTTACATCTTGGAAAGTATGTGGGAATGTGATTTTTGAATATCTGCCATTATCTTCTCCCATTTCTCTTGGAGGTGATCAAGGGTCATGTACTCCAATATGATTCTTGCATGCATGTCATCTATACTTTCTATAACAAACATCTCTGGCATGGCAATCAATGCTTTTTCCAAAGTCATGTGTTTCAACAACAGTGTGAGATTCAAGAGTAACATAGCCTACAACTTGGTTACCTCATCTTTGATTCTACTTTCAGTCTTTTGAATTTCTAGTCTCAATTGTTTTACTTCAACAATATTCTCATAATGCTTTTGAAATGCATTTTTGTCAGTTGTGAGACCTTGTGCAATAGCCTTAAGATCTTCATCTATCTTTTCTATCTTTTCACTATGCTGGGTAGTGAAATTCTCTATTGTGCACAACTTTTGAACTAGTTTAACTACTTCTAGTAATATTGGTTCCATTGTAGGTACTAATTTAGAAATGTTTATCACTTCCTGGCTGATCTTCTTTGTAAGCTTGTATTGACACTTCTTCTCAGCACGTTCCTTAATGACCTTGTCTACATCTACATTTTGTGATGTAATGGCGCTGGTCAGAACTATTAATTGATCAAGTATTGGAGCATTTTGATCAATGTCAGGGTCAGGAACAATCTGTAATAATATTTCCTTTGTGCTCTCTAGGACTTGTGAGTTCTTGTGCTCATTTTTGAGCTTTTCCTATATTTCCTTTTTTTTACAGAGTTCTCCATATTTGGTAAGTGACTCTAGATCCAATGTCCTTAGATCACAGTTGGGTATATAAATGATCTCATCTAATGTGACTGGATCTTTTCTCTTCTTCTTCTTCTTCTTCTTCTTCTTCTTCTTCTTCTTAATAGCACTGGAAGCAGGGGAATGAAGGACTATTTCAAGTTCCTTCTCTATCTCTTTTGATTTTGGAGATTGTGTGGGAGGTGTTGTGCCTTTTATGTGCTACTCGGTATCAACCTGTTGGTTGGTAGTAGACATATCTACATCAACCTTGCCTTCATCTGCAACCTTTTCTTCTTCGGGGTTCTTATCAGTGGCATCACTCAGTTTCTCCTCTCCACTTTCATCTTTCTTAACCTCTTGTGTATACTTTTGCTTCCCTTTGTCATCACCTATGTCCTTTGGTATGTTTTCATCAGGCTCAGGTGTTTTATCCTTTTCTTCTATCATTATATTGATAGCTTTTATTAATAATGGCATGTCACCTAGTATATTTTCCTATACAACATCCGTTGTAGTGTTCTATTCCCTAGTTTTCTCGGTGGAAATAGTGACATATTCATCTTCCTTTACTTCATCTATAGGATCACCTCCAGTGATATCTATTATAGTTATATCTTTGATTGTGTCATCTGTTGTATCCCCTAATGATTGTAGAATCTGAGGTATGTCATCCATTTCCTTACTTGCTTATGTTTTCAATTTGACTAGATTGACATCCTTGGTGTCATTTATAAAGATATGTTCTGGGCTTGGTGTGACCTGTTTCTCTTTGTGATGAGGCTTCTCGATAAGAGATAATACCTTCTTGGGTGCATTGAATATTTCATTCCAAGTGTCATTGCTTTCTTTGTCAAGCTCTTCTAGTTTTCCTTCTAGCACCTTGTATTCTCTCATCTTAGATGAAAATTTCCTTGAATGCTCCTTCATTGTTTTATCAATCTCCTAAATTGTTGTCTTGGGTGGCATGAGTGTGACTAGGGATCTTTCCCTTATTTTTTTCTTTGTATGCAATGCATAAGTCCACCTTGCTGATATTCTATCATTAAGTTCTTGTGGCATATTTTTGTTGAATTTAATTGGTACATACTTGTATGCACTCATTGCCTTAATGATGGCTTATTCAATCTTATTCTGATCTTTGAGAGATAAGGTTAGCCATTGTCTTATCTTTCGGTGAGATATGCTCCTAGTGTTGATGATTGACTCACCGACTTCATCAACTATTGTAGGAACTTTTATCTTTTTAGCTTGGATTCCTTTTTCTTTCTCATCCTTCTTGGTATCTTCCTTATCCTCTTTTCCTCAGATATACATTTTCCTTTGTCTCAGTGTTGTTTTCCTAGTTTGAGGCTTTCTCTTACAAGTCCTCACCATACCTTTCCTTACTGGTGATGAGTCTGCATATTTGGTAGTTTTAATCCTTGTTCGTGATGTTGTTGTTACATTAGTAATATTTTCCTTTTTGGTTTGTGGTGCATCCGATTCAGTAGATTTAGAAGCACTCAATTTTTCACCTTCACCAATGGGTGACTATCCCTCAGTGACCTCTTGTTCTGAATCTTTATCATCTACGACCAGTTACTTTTCATGTGTTTTCATCATCTTTGTTTTCTTCTAGTCTATCTTTTTTACTACTAAGCTAGTTTTGATTCTAGCCTTGGCTTCTTCATAAGTGCCAAATCTACTTAGTGATTTTTCTACTGCTTCATTCAATAATTATTCAATAGAATGTGTGGCTTGATCAATGTCGATCTCATAATCCATTGGTGGCAGCCATGATGTCCTCAGTATAGTTGGTTTGATTAAAGTAGTGTTAGTATCCACTATGAAACATATGTCATCCTTGTATTGTCCCACCAGTTGTGTAGGTATCCTCATTCTTTTCTTAATTTTGTCCTTGAAGGTAGTGAAGTATGCATACATGAAAGATGTGAAATTATCACCTAGTGAATTTTTGATTTCACTGATCTGTATAGTTATTGGTCGGGTAGTGTCCCAATTGACATTACCAACAAATGGGAAAAAGTTATGAAAATAGAAGAATATGCACATAAGGAGTGAACTGAACTTACATGAATTAGATTTGGCTGATCTAATAGTCCTCATGTTCTCCTCCAATTGTTTCAGAAGAAACTCAGATAAGTTTAGTTGGAGTCCCTTCTTTACAATCTTATAGGTAGTGTCAACTACTCCACATGATACGCTACTCATTCTACTGGCTCGGTATATTTTATATCCAAGTATACATGCTCTGAACTTCATCTCTGGGTTGGTGATAGAATTGACTTTTAAAACTCTTTCATCCCATACTGCACCTGTTAACTTCTCTATCTTGGGGCGAGAAGGATGTTTAAGGGCTTTGGCCTTGTTGGTTATTGAATAATTGGTTACAACATGAATAACATCCTTGGTGATTGGTTTTGGTTCATCGAACAACATTTTTGTTTCATGTACTCTGCTGAGTACTATCTAAATTCACTCACTTTTGAATTCTTTCAGAAACATTAGGGCATTGGTTAACCCTTTCACCTCAATGTGTTTATGTTCATCTTTTAGGTTTCCATCTGTGTAAAGCTTCTTGTAAGCTTCTTCAACCTCAAGATCTCTGATCTCTGCAACCTTGCAGTGGATCTATGCTCAGACGTCTTCAACTATAAAAACCCTAGGAGGTATACTTGAGAACACTCCTTGGTCGTCGATTTGTGAAGCAACCTCAGGGAAAAATTTATACTCGGGCTCTTCATAGGTAGAGTTCTTGATCAAGTTGACCTTCTTCTCGTTCGCATTCTTGATCTTTGCAACTCGCGATGTGGTTGCCATTTTTTTGAAATTAGGGCTTTCTCCGTAAAGAACTATGACCTCAGTAAGTCTTGGTACTTACGTGTGTATGCACCCTAAAATGGTCGCCTATACTATGGGCCCCATTTATCATTTTATCAATTTATCAAATTTCCTGAATCAATGCTTTGCAATATTTTCAATTCAAACCAATTTTCTTGATCAAATCGTAACTAATTCAATTATTTCAATATTTCCTAAGGTTTGATCATTTCATCAATAATCTTATTGAAAGAAAATATCTCTTAAATAAAATAATATTATTTAATTAAAGGAAAATCCCTTTTAATTAAATGATATTATCTTATTTAATTAATATCCCTTTTAAATAAATAAAATAATCTTATTTAATTAAAAGAAATAAAATAATCTTAATTAATTAAAAGAAAATCTTTCTTTTAATTAAATGATTTTATCTTGTTTTAAATAAGATAATATCATTTAATTAAATAATATTATCTTATTTAATTAAGATACCTTTTAAATAAATAAAATAATCTTATTTAATTAAAAGAAAATATCTCTTAAATAAAATAATATTGTTTAGTTAAAGGAAAATCCCTTTTAATTAAATGATTTTATCTAATTTAATTAATATCCCTTTTAAATAAATAAAATAATCTTATTTAATTAAAAAAAAATATTTCTTTTAATTAAATGATTTTATCTTGTTTTAAAATTCATCTTTTAATTAACTAATACTATCTTATTTAATTAAGATACCTTTTAAATAAATAAAATAATCTTATTTAATTAAAAGAAATAAAATAATCTTATTTAGTGAAAAGAAAATCTTTCTTTTAATTAAATGATTTTATCTTATTTTAAAATCCATCTTTTAATTAAATAACATTATCTTATTTAATTAAAAATCCATTTTTTAATTAAATAAATAAAATCCCCACTTAAAGCTCTTTTTTGATGAAAAAAAGAAATAAATCAAATTAAATTAAATAAAAATTCATTTTTCTCCACACTTTCCTAAGTGGTGGGATTTTTTGCCTCTTAATCATAACCTTTGAGTTTGCCTCTTGAAGACTTAAAGCACATGGATCAACCAAGATTTAATCTCCACCATTGCTTTAAAAGCCTCTTAATCTTCACCATCCATTATTCTTTATAAGAAAGTCTCTCTTTCTCATTTGAGCATCCCAGGTTTTTATTGTTATGCTACAGGTTTGGAGAGCAACTTTGGAGGAGAATTTGAGCACTTGAGCTTTGATAATGCAACTACTATCTTCTTGTCTTTTTCTCTCATGCATTCATAACAATCCATTTAGATTACTTTGCATTTGCATTTTAGATTAAATTCATATTTATTTTCATAGATTAATCTTGCATTTGTATTTCCTTTCATGGAATAAATCATGCATTGTTATCATTTAGATTAATTCCCTTTTATGCATTGTTATCATATAGAATAGTTATCATTTTCATGCATTGAATCTCTCATTTCATGGTGTACTTGCATGGGCACAACTAGGTCAATTTGAGGGCCTACATTACAAAACCTTTGCACTCCATAACTAGAGAGCTATGAGTCGATATTTGAGGCCTCATTCTTGAGAAACTTTGAATGAAATGATTCATAGAAGTGTGACACATTTTCATCACACAATGTGATCTTCATTGTAGATTCTAGAAATCTATTGGAGTCACCTTGAATTTTTTGTTAACCACTCTGCAAACTTGTCTCTTTTGGTCACTCTTCTTAGCTCTATTGTTTTCTCGTTTTCACATGGTGAGTGAAATGAGCTCTTGTTTCTTTAGGTACCACTCGGTAACAATGATGCCCTGGCATCATACCACCTTCATCCTTGATGAGAATGCAACGCTCGGGGTAAGTGAAAACTTAGTTGCACTTTTTACATGTTCACCAATGATGCTCGGTATGTAGCAAAGAATTCATTGTCTTTTACATGTTTACCGATGGTGCTTAGTTTATATTGACAACTTGATTGTTCTCCATATAAATACTGATGATGCTTGGTATGTATTAACTGAAGGGACTAAATTTACAAATTCATAACAAGTAATACCATAGTGCATCTTCATTTATGCTAGTTTGGCATTTTATCAATGAATATTGGAACTGATGTACAATATAGCTTTGCACAATGCAGGTCCATACTTACTTGTTTTTCTTAGGTGGGGGTGGAGATATCACCAGATCCATTGGATGAGGTGTCACCAATTGCAGTGCTTGGTCTAGCATCATCTTTGCTTGAATCTTTCCTCCACAATTTATTTTTCATTCTACTAATATCTTCAATTGTTTTCCCATTAGCAAAAGTGCTTGACTCTATCACTCGATCTCTGCATTCTTTGCTTAGGTGACCAACCCTATGATAGTGTAAGCATGCCATTCCAGAGTTAGTCTAGTTTCTTTACCTTCATATCCATTTTATCATGCAGTTTGCAGCTATTTGTCCATATCTACCACATGCTGTGCAATTTTCCCATGTGTTGTAATCACAAACATATGAGTTAGGGACTCTTCTCAGTTGATAAACATTTTCTTGTTCTTTTGGTTTCCATGCTTTCTTTTTCTTTTTCCTTCATTCAAGATATGTATGGCCATGCATTTTGCAAGTAGAACAATATTTTTCCATGTACAATTCCTTCTTTGGTTTGTTCACCTTAGATCTACATTCATGTTCTTTGTGTCCATGCTTGTCATAGTTATAACATTTACCTATGAATGTAGAAGTGGATTTAGGAATACCTTTAGCTTTTCTCCTAGAAATATTTGATGTGTGGCTTGGTTTTCCATAGTGATTGCATGACTACTTCCTTTGTCTTGGATTTATGTAGACATTCCTTTGATTAGATTGGTTTGATGATTCTCCATGCTCGGTATACCCTAAACTGGTATTGTTGTTGAGTCCCCTTTGACCATTCAGAAAATCATCCATTCTTTTTGTGCTCTCTTCAGCTTTCTTGATCATGTCATTATGTTGTTGTTGAATCCTTACTTCATGCTTTAGTTTTTCATTTTCTTCTCTTAGCTCACCAATAGCTTCCAATTTCCCATTGAGTTCTATGTTCACTCAGTTGGCCTCATGACTCATGAGGAAAATTTGATTGGTGATCTCATGATGATGTTCAATTAGTCTCTACATCTATGTTTCTCTCTTTTGTAGCTTTTAAGTGATCTTCCTCATGTCATCAATAGCTAATGTCCTTTCTTATTTATCTTGTCTATCATTATTCATAACATCAATCATCCTTACCATCTATGTCTCTTGACCGATTTGCAGTGATTTCACTTGTTCACTTAGATGTTGATTCATTTCATTCAGACTTTTAATGCTTCCTTCTGATGTGTCAGATGTATTGGAAGATGTAGATCCTAACATCTCAAAAAAATAAGGTATCTCTTCTTCATGATAGTCAGTTTCATTGTGGTGAGATGTTATAATTTTTATTTCATCCAGTAGTTATTTCATCTTGATTCTTGCTTCTTTGTATTTCTCATAGAAGCTCTATATCTACAATTTCTGATTCTCAATATTCTTATCAAGCTTATACCTTTCCATTGTATGATCTTTTCCCTCAAGTGATTTAAAATTTTCCAAATAAGAGATCTATCTCTCATACCAATTGTTGGAATAATGGAATGGTGTGTGCTGAGAGGGGGGGGGGGGGTGAATCAGTACCCTTAAATCATTTTCATATCAATTAACCTTTAAGCCTTAGTAATCATTTCTTGTATTACCGACCATATTTATTTTCTACCTTATGCATGTAATATCAAAACATAAATGTAATTGCATATAAACATTCATAGAAACATTCATGAAAAGTAGTTACAAATGACACAAGAATTGGTAACGCAGAAAACCCCTGTTAGAAGGTAAACATTGCAGTGGGGATGAGACCCACAAAGCTTCACTGTCTGTAGAATGGAAGGTGTCGCTTAAGGATACAAGTGTGATCACTTTTGATGATCTTACCCTATTAGGAGTAACATTTTAGACTGGTTAGGTCTACTCGGTTAAGAGATTCAGCAACATTATTAAGTGTGCACTCGGTTAAGAGATTTACAATAGGACTATTAAATCCACCTTCTTAAAGGATCTATTCTTTTTTCTACAATTGTTAGAGAGTAGTCAAAAATACTTGTTGACCTAATGATATGCAATCTTGAATTGCTAAATATAGATCCTTTAATTTCACAATGTATATGTATCACCTATAGTGATTGATTAATACCTATGTTTTACTCGGTAGCCTTGAATCTCAGGAATAAAACTATCTCTCCGTTAGACTAGTGCTCAGTGATGTCTCTGTAGACATACTTCTCTCAGGGTCCTTTGTGAACTATGTTGTCAGGTTCCTCTGTGAACTGTCTTTCAGTGATAGTGTTTATTGGTGTTCACTAACTTCGGTGTTCACTGCATTAACATTTTCAGTGACCATTGTGCTTGACTGAATGTTGTCACTTGGTGATCATGTAAACCGATAGTCTAAAAACTATTTTCTTTGTATACTAATGACAAATATGATCCTTTAGGATTATCAATGTCAAATGTTCCTTTCAATTTCTTATATTATACGCGCTCTAGTGGTCATTCTAAAAAGTGTGAACTTTGGAGTATTTGGGCTCTCTTTCCCTCTGGAATGGAAACAAAAACTACTCCTCTCGCGGGTTGTTGCCAGAACCTTCTCCTGCTTCACATTCATAAGATTCAAACATCATTGTATTAAACTGAGTAGGGGGATCTTCAAAATTATGAGGTGGCTGGTTGTGTTGGAATAACTTTGGAAAGTTGGGACTGAGAAGGGAGGGGTGAATTAGTACCACTAAAAAATTTCTAACCACATTCACTTATAAACAATATACCATTGCTTGCCAATTACCCTGTTCATAAATTTGAAATGAAAGAAATATAAAGCTTATAAAACCATAACATCAAAACATTAAACAATAGAACTCATAGAACCATGATTTTGGTAATGCAAAAATCCTTTGTTAGAGGACAAAACTGTGGTGGGGATGACACCCACAACCTTCACTAACTACAGGACAAAGAGTTCTCGGTTAGAGATACAAATTTTATTTATTTCTAATAGCTTACCCAGTTAAGAGTATATATAAGACATGTTAGGTCTACCTAGTTAAAGGATTTTTACAATATTTACACTTAGAATTATACCCTTTTAAAGGATTTACAAATATAAGATCGGTTAAGATCTACCCAGTATTCGGATTTAAAGCTCTCAATACAATAGTATCAAATAACTTAACAATGTCTTTAATAAGTGCATTAATTGTAAATGTTGATAAGACTCTATATATTGTAATTTTGTTACCTCAATCTCAAATTGTGACACTGTTATGTTCTTCTCTATTGTAACTGAATTTCTTCTCGGTACTCTCTTGTCTATTCTTTCTCTTCAATAACTCCTTTAACTTTTTCAGCAACATCAATAACAACAAATTCAATTCTTTGCTCTCTATCTCTTGTCTCTGTCTCCCAACTATCAATTTCATCCAATATATAGTTGAGATTATGCCTCTTAATCTTATGCATTAGGTACGTTGTAAATTTTTCTTGACTATTAGATCTTCTTTCTAGCCCAGTGACCATGTCACTTTTACCTCGATACTTGCTATTTTTCTTGGAAATAAATTTTTTTATTTTTTGCTGCTTGATCTATGCCTTAGATCTTCACTCTGAATTATTTCAATCATTGATCATGTAAGAAACTATTATATGTTCTTGTATACTCTTAATTAATTCTATGACAATCGTTAAATGTGATCTGATCACATTTTGAATTAACTGTCTAACTCGGTTGAGTAAATCCTCAATACTTGGTTAAATGATCTTCATTACTCAGTATATTATCAACTCGGTGTACTACACATTTTCTTGCTATAGTGTGTCACTTGGGAACTATAGGTGTTTGGTAGTCTGTCTTTAACTTTGTTACATTACTGATTGGCTTAGTGTGCATTACCGACTAGCCTTATACTTGACTATCTCCTTTTACCAACTGATTCTCCTTGACTCCATGACTTTGACTAAACTAATGACAACAAAAAAATCTTGTAGAGATAACAATGTTCCCCTTTGACATTAGTTGGTCATTTTTGACAAAAAATCCAAAGTCATCAAAATTTGTAACTCCCCCTTGTAGGTTACTCCCTATACATATACATCTCTTCTTTTTTTCATTTTCCACATATATACTTTATTTGTTTTTCCCATATATATATATATATATATA
>MU225000.1:1465730-1482554 GCA_018584345.1 Thuja plicata | reverse complement strand
ATGATATGATTATGGGGAAACCTTGATCAGAGGAAAACCCCGGTGGGAATTAGTACCCACAAATATTGTACTAGGTATAATGAACCTGTTAAAGTTCCTTTGCCTTGTTAGAAGTAGTCTTTACAATTTCAGTACAATGACCTGGTTAAAGGTCTGATCCTATTAGGGGTCTTTTACAAAACCTTGTTAAAGGTATATGGCTCACTTCCTAGGCTCACTGCCCAATAGGATGAAGGATACAACCTTCTGAAAGATGATATGCACTATATCAAAATGAACTACTGTGATGACACTGTTGTCTGATTAGTTCCATGTATGCGCAAATGCTCTTACTCTCTTAAAGAGCTATATCATATACTAACTTCATTATACTATCCCTCGGTATCTTCCTCTTGCATAATAATTGATGCTTGTAACATTAATTTACATTACATGTACTTATATGTTCATATCCGAATAGGTGCGACCCAAAACAAAACACTAGTCGGCCCTAAAACAAAATATACAATGCTTCCAAACAAGTTGGCTCAAGCATATTTACTACAATGATAATTACATCATTACAAACATAGAACAAAAGGTACTTAGCCATTACATTACAAAATAATTCATGCTGATCAAAATAGTAGTCAGCTTCCATGCTCTGTCTTCTAGACTGCTGGTCTACTGATCTGCTTGTAAATTTGCTGTACTATTGTTTCGTACTATGCATGTCTGGATGTAGCATTTACACGTGCCATAAAACATATATTTGAAGGTGCATATGCTGACTCAATCTCTCACACATGCTCTGATGTACTAATCGCTGAGTATCTCTGTCTGCCCTATTTTCCACACTTAGTCTTTTTGTCTTTCAAGACAGAAACTAAACATGACTTTGTTGCCATGATGACAACACAAAATGAGTCATGCATCCTCAGGAAGTCAACTTTCCAACACACCTAGTGTGTACAGAAACAAGTGATAAAAGACATCTTTATGTGCAATATCTTTGCGGTTGCAAATCTCCTTGAAGTCACAAACATGTTCTTCCGTCATTCATGATTTACCATAGACAAAGAGGATTGTTGGGTAATTCATGAAGTTGTCTAACCAAGTTAAATGGTGAGCTTTGTGAATTAGCAAAGAAAGACATTGGATGAGGTGGTTGAGAATTCTGATTTTGATCAATTTTTGTGGTAACAGTTGGGGTAGCAATATGGGTTTTTTGTCCAAGTATATTTTGTGACACAGTGGGGTGGTGAGTGGGAGTCGCCTTTAATTTTCCCTTGTCACTACAATATTTGTGATAGTGGGTGACTTTAAGGAAATCACCCTTGTTTGGAGATGATCTGAGCACTGTCTTGAATTGTTATGGTGAGAAGGATCTGATATTATCCAACATGTTGTTTTAGCGCCCTCCTTACAAAGCCACTTCTGTTGAGCATTGTTTTTATGCTAGTGAATTTCTAGGAATTCGAGATCTAAATTATCTTCTTGAAAGAATAACAAAGTTATTCCCAAGGATCTCCATGGTCGTGTTACAACCGCTTAGTAAACTCAGTTGAACATAAATGTGAATGTTCAGAAGGAGGCCTTTGCTAGTACATTTCAATGTTAGGTTGCAAAACAAACTTTAGTACCCTTTTTGTATTTTCTCAATTTTTAGTGTATGCAAATTCCTAAAAATGCAAATATAACTATTAAAACCTATAATGATTTCTTATATTAACCAATTTCAAATAAAGATCAAAATATTTTGGGTAACAAGAATTGTAAGTAAATTTATGAAACTAAAGTTTAATGAACATAAACCCACGTTCAATCACGCTTGCAAATTAAATGATAAAAAAAACCCATTAAACATGAATCAGACTAGGTCACAATTCCATGTTCAGAAGATGCAATCTTTTGAAGAAAATTTTACCCAGATGCAAGATTTTCCAAAATCTATTAGATCATGAAGCCACAAGGTGCACGCACACACGAGACATATTCATCTTTAATTTCGTAGAATGAATCTTTACAATCTTTCGTCACAAAAAGATGAAACAATAACAGTAAACTCAAACTAATCGATCACATATGCATTCACAATAAAACACAATTGTCTCTTTGAAATAAATTAACAAGCATGCAAAAATTCATAAATTTCCCATAGATAGCAGAATAATCACACCATGAATGAAGCACCAACAACATATATCTTTTTATTGCCTAAAATATTTGACCTTAATTACATTGTTTTGATTAAATATATATTGTTTCAATTACAAAACTCAGAACCTTGAAACTAGGGTTCTATTTATGCTAAAATTATGAAATAAAGCTAAATCTAGATATTACTTACGCAAATATACTCCTAAGAAGGTAGTTAACAATCCGGTATTGATTTTTAATCCATTTACATTTTATTTATGGATGAAAACTGGGCCAAATCCGCCCAAGAAATAAGAAATTAGAACTGGGGTTCCACCATTTTGAACTAAAGTGTTCTTCGAGAACTAGAGTTCTTCTTTGGAATCTTTGTCCTAGCTTCTCTACAACTTATTGATAGCCTTTAGTCAAAGCAAGATGAACCTAAACATGATGCAATATGATCTGAAACAATTTCTTCATGCAAATTACTTTCATGTCAGAATGGCCTAGAAATTTTGGATATTGACCCTCACTCTGAAAGTTGGAGATCTAAAAATTGGCTAATTGTGGATCCTTAGGACCCCAAAAATTTTGGAATTTTGGAGTCTGAAAGGCCAAAAAACTTGATCTCTTCAATTGAATAAGTATCAAAAATCTCCCTTTACAAAATTTTGACTAAGTTCCAAAATTGAACACTTAGTCATTCTGGGAGGATCTCTCGATGGGCCTTTTGGAGCCTCTACACTATCTCCTACACCTCTTCAATTTTTGTGACTTGAATATCATTAAGGCGCTTATCTTTCTTCTCTTTTAAAGTGATCAACACTGAGGAAAAGAACTTGACTTCTTCTTCATGTTCCAACATTCTCTGCATATCATCCTTGAAATAGAACAGTTGTTGGAGGTCTTGCTTGGTATTGACACCAGCCAAAAGCCTAGTGAATTATGGCACAATGTTCTTCACTAGGTATAAAATTTGGTTTTCCCCATCTTCATATAAGTCTTGGTCTATTCCATAGAATAATTTCTCTATCTCCATGACCCACATCATGACTCCTTCATGCCTCTTGCTAATCCTATCCAGTCATTTCTCATAGACCATTACATTTCTATCTATATCCTTGATACATGTCTCAAATTGTCCAGCTGTGATTCCTCATACAATTTGACCAAAACTTAGAAGCATTTCTTCTTTATTAATTTTAGGTCCTTAAGAGACTTCTACCATCTCTTTATTTACAAATCCAATCCTTGCTCATCACCCATCATGTCCACCAATTCGGTGACCTCCTTCAAGATAACCCTAAAGGGCTTGAGGATTGCTCTGATGGTATCCTCTCCTAATTGTTCGAAATCAATTTTCCAATCTATACAAGCCTGAATAAAAGAATCTGTTACACTTGCTAGTAATTTCAAGGCAGTCCTCTCCTCTAGGATAGCCTTTAATGAGGCTTTTGATAAGTCTAGCTCAATGGGAAATGTTATTTTAGTAATGAAGTTCTTGAATGCTTCATTTTTCTACACTAATGATTTTATCTTTTCCTTATCCTTATCCATGAATCTAAGGACATGTTTCAACCCTAATATTGCTAATGTCTTGCTCCCTTCTCTGGTGGGTTCACCTAGATCAACCTCTTCAAAAAATTAGTCTTTTAGAGTTATTTATGATTTTCTAGTACTTATTGTGGGTACTACAACTTGTTCCTTCCATTGGCCCCTGTAGTCTTGAGTGACATAGGACATTGTTCTTGCTAGGGCACTAGATTCACCCTTATGGAAGGTTTGGTCCAAAACTGGCATGTTTGTGTCCTCCTCCTTGGTGTAAACCCTTCTCCTTGGTTTTATGTCCTTGGTGAACCATGTGGGTTTAGTGAAGGAAGCGACTGGCTCATATCGGGAAATCTTTAGGATAGATTTTGTCTCTTCTGCATTTTGGGCCTCTATTTATTTCTCCCCTTTTGTTTCTCTCTCCAAAGATTCCCTTATTTTAGAGTTCTCTTCACCCTCCAGCCCCTCTTTTTCTATCTCCTCCATCTATTCCCCAAAAATGGTATTTATCTCTTTGGGTGTATCCTTACGGAGAGGGTTATCTTCTTCCCTTGTAAATTCTTTCTCAATTTGAGGCTCTTCAACATCTTCAAGCGAGCTTGCTAATATTTTTTCCTAGAGGCTTGTTACCTATCTCTGTCTTTCTTGTGAAGATGATGCTAACCTTGTGGATGAAGGGGCTTGGGTAATTGGGTTTGAAGAAGAAATTATAGTAGAAGGTGGAGGAGTGGGGATTTGAAAAGAAGGCAGAGGAGTATAAAAATGACCGAAAGGAGGAGGCATGGGTGCATGAGTTCGAGTGATGAGAGGAGGAGGAGTTTAAATGGGAGGTGGAGTGGATGAAATCTATTCTACATATGTGTCCTTCCTAGTCTCCTTATCTATGAGCATGTATTTCGGCATCTCTCCTTTTTTTGTTTGTGATGTCTTGATATTTAGGATCCTTGGGGTAACTTGTACCTTTACCCTCTTCTTTGTGTCTACAAACTCCATGGTGGATGAAGGAATTTATGTATCCATGTCCTTTTCTCAGTCTAGTTTTGTAAGTGGTTTTTCAACCATGTGGATAGTGAATTGAGATGGAGGAGGAGTAGGAACAACCTATGAGATCAATGGTACTTGTCCCTCCACATTTATCCATACAATGTGATTAAGTGGGTTTGTTATCTAATCCTTGAATCTTGCAATATTTTTAAATTCAGAGATATAAAACTTGTCAAGACCAAGGGAATCCTCCTCCTCCTCCTTCTCCTCCTCTACTTCTGCTTCTTCTTCTTATCATGAAATTTTCACTCTATATTCATTGATAAATAATTACAACAAACTTCTCAACTGAGAATACATCAAATGTAGCCTCTTAGACTAAAAAATACACATAATATAAAAACTTTAAAATGTGTACAAAGAAACCATGAAATGTTCGCTCTATATTCATTAATAAATCATTAAAAAAAACCTCTCAAATGAGAATACATCAAATGCAGCCTCTTAGACTAAAAAATACAGATTCAAAATTGAAAAAAAACTAGTTTAGAGAAACAAGAACTTATCACAAGAACACATACGAAAAAAATTGCAAATTCTTTATTAAAAATCACTGTCAACATCTCCAACTCTATAAAACTAAAAAAACACATCTCCATTTGCTATTGCAGATATCTCCCTTTACCTCACACCAAAATCTCTCCTTCACCTTGAATGATGCCCACTCTCCTCAATCTTGGGGTCCCTCTTTTTTTCAATGCCCCCACACTTATTGAATTTATCTTATGCAACCCTCTTATCTCCCTCCCATGATGCTCCTCTTCCTCGTTGGGCATTTTTTTTAATTTCCCTTCCTCAACACACATATGTGTTAGGGCAGAACTCACCTCCAGCAATACATTCTATTTATATCTTATGTAGCCCCACACAATCCCCCACCAAAGCTACCCACAATATGAAAGAGGTAAAAACCATAAACCAATGAAATTTTCCCAACTTTTAACAATTTTGGAAGTCATTAATGATCTAGATAAAAGGAATAAATACGTACAAAGAAAATTTGAAATTCCAAAATTGATGTTTCTCCTCCTCCACATGGATGCTCTTGCATTACATAGAAAAAATAAATTATTATCTTAAGATAAAGTCAGAAAAAGATAGATGTAACCTAGGGATGAACTGCCATTTCTACATTGGGTCAACTAGAGGAGGCCATAACCATCTCTTTGCGAAGGATGAAATGTTGGTGGTAAATTAAAGAGTATTTGATTCAAGGTGTGGAATAATCAGACATTTTTTCATAGACAAAATGTATTATCCACCAAATTTCAAAAATCAAAAAACCTAACAGATTTTTGCAAAAATTTTAGCATCTGTTCTTCATAATTTTCATATTTTGTGGTCAAAAACCACAAAAAAATTTGCAAAAAATGAATGTGTTTTCGCGAATTTGAAAAAAAAGTTGACCTTTTCTTTTTGTCTTTGGTGTGTTTTGTCTGGAGCTTACCCTGTGCCTGCATCTAATAGCTTTGAAATTATTTGGTCAACATCTCTTCTATGAATAAAGTTCCAATTTGTTAAAATGGGTCGCTAATATTGTTGGAAATGAGTTGAGTAACTAAGAGGGGAGGGGTGAATCAGTTACCACAAAAACAAATCCAAGTCCCTTAGATGTCTTAATCAAACTTATCACTGTTACACGGTTAACATAGATATTCTACTGTCACTCGGTTAACAAATAAATCTTAAGATATTAACTATGATTATCCTTTAGTGATTAAGTGCAGAAACATAAAGCATAAAGAAAATAACATGAATACAGATGACACCAAGATTTAACGTGGAAACCCAATTTGGGAAAACCACCAATTGCAACTAGTTACTATTTTTCACTATTCTAAAGTGAGCCCTGTTAGGAGCCAACCTTGTTAAAGGTTTTAAAAAACACTATAAGGTGTGACCTTGTTCGAGGATTTAATCACCCTGTAAGGAGTGGCCTTGTTAGAGGTCTTCAAAGACTTCAATGCAGAAATGTCACCTTGTGAGAAGATTTATGAAAGACTATTAAGTCTACTCTGTAAAGAGATTTGGATCACTTCTACAATTGTTAGAGAGTAACAATGGATTGACCTATTTGATGAAGTAACTGTCTTTGCTGATTCAGATCTCTGCTCTGGCTTTAAACTAGATCCTCACTGGTCAAATATTCTATTGCAGCTCTATCTAGATATTCTGTCTTTAATAAGAATCCCATCTGATTTTGCCTTCACTCTTCATATCAAAACTCACTCATTCAATCCAAAATTTACCTTGTATATATATGATAGGCCTTGTCAAGTCGGCTTGAATAACCTTCCAAATAAATAATAAAACTTAAGTCTATTGGCTACATATAACCAATTAAACATAAAGTGTAAACCACTGTTAGTCAGCTGACACTAGATGTGTAACTCGGTTAACACTGTAATCCTTCAAAGCCCAATCATTATTGTAATGCCCAAGTGAACTCGGTTAGAAATGAAAATTAGTTGGCTGATACTGAGTCTTCTTCAATTCCTGAGAAAGCTTGGCATACATTGTCTGTGCTTGGATAGGATTAGACATTTGTGTAAACATCACTACATTTGTGTAAACATCAATGACAATACACAATTGAATAATTATCATCAATAATCTCCCTGTTGGGCATTGATGGAAACACAACATGTCATAATACAAAGAATTATAGAGCAACAAAAACAAGAATAAAATTTTATTAATGTCCTTAGCTTCATTCTGATTCTCATCCTGAAAACTCCCTCTGTCTTCATAATCACTGAAATACATATTTCTCCCTCTTACATCGATCTCTGTTTCTGATAAAATTTCTCCCTCTGTCATTAATAACCTTTTCCTTTAATAATTTATTTGACATGACATCAATAATATCTTCCTCTTTGACAACCAATTCCAAAGACACCATCCAATACACATCCAATGAAGTTGTAATGTACCTATTTGTACTGATTCATATGCAATAAGCTTGGACAATCTGCATCAACTTGTTAAATCTGTATGGTAGCTTGGTTGATGCACCACTAATCTATCCATTAGTGAGCCTCAATTAGGCGAATCGCCCCTAGATTTCCTATAAGATACAATAATGCATCCTTATTTAAAGGTTTTTTGAATATGTCTACAATTTGTTCTTTAGTATTCACATATTCCAACCTTACTTCCTTGTCCTAAACCAATTCTCTCAAGAAATGATACTTTATTGCAACATGCTTAGTCTTAGTATGAATCGCAGGGTTCTTTGAAATTTTAATAGCACTAGTATTGTCACAGTAGATAATATTTGGTTCTTTGATTTCCTCCTTCATACCTGACAATAGCTGTTTGAACCATATGATATTTAAACAATTTACTATTACAAAAACATACTATGTCGCTGTTGTAGATTGATAAATGCAATTCTATTTCTTACTAGTCCAAGAAACTAACCTCTTACCAAGAAATAACACTCCACCACTAGTGCTCTTCCTATCATCAATGCTTCCCACCCAATCAACACTTGTAAAAGTCTTCAAGTAAAAGTTTCATCCTTTGTTATACCATAATCCATAATCTTCAGTACCCTTAAGATATCTCAGAATCCTTTTGATAGTCATCAAATAAATCTTTGTAGGATTAGCTGAAACCTTGCAAAAATACCAATTTCTAATGCAATATCAGGTCTAGTGTAAACAACATATTGAAGTTTTCCAATCATGGATCTGTAGGTAGTATGATTTACCTCCTTTGAATTATCATCCTTAGACAACTTATGTCTAGTATACATAGGTGTCCCAACTGGTTTGGAATCTTCCATTCCAAATTTATTTAGTATCTCTCTTATGTATTTAGACTGAGTAATGTAGATACCATCCTTCATTTGATGAACTTATTAACCAACAAATAATTTGATTTTATGAAACATAGACATCTCAAATTCCTTACTCATAGATACTAAGAATGCTTTGCATAAATCATCATATATAGTGAACAGTATATCATCAACAAATATCTCCGCTAATAGTATCTTGTTCTAAGGTCCTTATTTAATGTACAAGCTACTATTGTCATTAGTTCTCTAAAATCCAATACTTATCAAATAACTATGCAGCCTCTCATACCAATCTCTAGGAGCTTGCTTCAGTCCATACAAGGCTTTGTGCAGTTTGCAAACCATATTCCTTTTGTTAGGATCAATAAAACCTTCAGGTTGCTCAATATAGACTTCCTCTTCCAGAGTTCCATTCAAGAATGCAAATTTTACATCCATTTGGTATACCTTGAATCCTTTATGTGTTGCGTATGCCATAAGAGTTCTGACTACTTCAATTCTTGCAATAGGAGAAAAAGTTAATCCATAATGAATACCCTCTTCTTGAGCATATCCTTTACACACTAATCTTGCTTTGTTTCTAGAAACTTCACCTTTTTCATTCATCTTGTTTCTGAAAACCCACTTAGTACCACTTACATTCTTGTCTTTTGGTCTAGGCACAAGAGTACATGTTTTGTTCTTTTCTATCTACTCAATCTCTTCATTCATGGCTTCTCTCCAACTTTCATCATTTAAAGCATTTTTAATGGATCTAGGTTCAATTTCACTAAGAAAACATGTACCTTTAAGTTTGTTCCTTGTAATTATACCTTCTATCTGATCTCTAATTAGTTGTTCAGGTGCATGATGCCTTCTGACATATTTGGGAAGTACATGTTCTTTCCTCTTTGATTCTAAGCTTGATCCACTTGGCTCAACATGCTCAAATAGTCTATTCTGTTCTTCTAACTGATACTTGGGTTCCAGTGTCTGAGACTCGGGTCCCTCTGTCTGTGACTCAGGTGCCTTTGTCTGAGACTCAATTCCCTCTGTCTATGACTCAGTTTCTTTAGTTAGCAGCTTGGGTTGCACAAGTTGTAACAAGGTTTTTACTGATGAATTCAATGGTTGACATGATTTCAATCCAATCACCATTGCCTGTGTCCTAGTTATAGTATCAAGTTCATAATACACAAATTTTCTATAGTCCTTAGACTCTTTACTACTATGTTCTTCTCTTCTCTCTGCAAAATCATCAATCTTTACATGTAAACTTTATATGACTTTATGAGTAGCAAGATTCAAACATTTATATGATTTGCTTTTACAAGAGTAGCCTAGGAATATATCTTCATCACCTTTTACATCAAATTTTCCATTTCTTTCTTCCTTCAAGATGTAACATTTACTTCCAAATACTTTGAAATAATCAACATTAGGTTTTTAGCCAAACCATAATTCAAAATGTGTCTTCTCAATACCTTTCTTTAGTTGAACTCTGTTCAAGGTGTGTACTCCAGTGCTGATATCTTCCTTCCAGTATTTGGTTGCAACATTCTTTTCAATTATCAAGGTTCTTGCACAATCCATAATAGATTTGTTTCTTCTTTCTGCTACCCCATTTTTTTGTGGTGTACGAGGGGCAGATACTTGTCTCTTAATACCTCTTTCATTGAATAATTCATTAAACTCACTAGAAATGAATTTACCTCCTCTATCAGATCTTAGGCATTTAAGTTTCTTTTTTGTTTCCTTCTCAACTCTGGCAAGGTACCACTTTAATTTATGAAAATATTGTAATTTTTCTTTGAGAAACATAACATTCATCATTCTGGAATGATCATCAACAAATAGAATGAAATACTTCTCTCATGTGTAACTTTTTGTTCCAATTGTTCCACACAGATCAGTATGCACCAAATCCAAGACTTCTTCAATATTGTAATTCTTGCTTTTGAAACTAGTTTTTCCCATCTTCCCAATTTGATGTTGTTTGCATATTACCAATTTAGGTTTCTTCAAAATAGGAATACATCTTACTCTTTTGTTCTTTCTTAAGTTGACCAGGTTACCAAAATTCACATGACACACCTTTTATGTCATAACCAACTTTCTTCTAATTGTGCAATAAAACATGAACTTTCAGTGAGATCACTATAGAATAGATTACTGTTTGTTTGCCTACCAGTTCCAACTAGGTTTCCCTTACCATCCAGGAGCTTGGCCTTAAAATTCATGAATTCTACCTTGAAACCAATGTTATTTAGTTGTTCCACACTTAGTAGATTACGCCTTAGTCCTTCAACCCAATAAGCATTATCACATTTGATTCTTTCAATTAGAGCAATACAACCTTTACCTTCCATATAGAAAGGTTCATCATTTCCAAAACTGACACTCCCACCATCATAGTGCTTAAGATGTTCAAATTTAATTTTATCACCAGTCATGTGGTGAGAACAACCACTAGCAATTATCCAAGTGTCATTAATATGAGAGAAACATGCAGTCTTTTTATTTTCTTTATTGTCAGAATCATCCTTAATATCAACATAAACCATTTCATATTCATCTTCATCACTATTAGAATCTTTTTCAATATAACAAGATTTCTCACCTTTGTCCTTGTAGCTTTTTTACTTGTTGAAATATTTACTGCCTTTGTACTTGTTGAAATTTTTCTCACCTTTGTCTTCTTTTTTTGGACACTTAGCAGCAATGTGACCAACCTCATCACATGAGAAGAAAATCAATGGTATTCCTCCTTTGTGTTGTCCTTTTCCTTTGGCAGCTCTCTTTGCAAGTAATGCTTCAATGATTTCTAGATCTTCATCATTAGACTCATCATCAATGTCACTGTCAATCTATTTTCCTTTTCTATCCATCTTACCAAGGCTTAGTTTGGCTTTGAATGCAGACTCAAAATTGTTAGGATTAGGAGAATAATTGTCAAAGTGGTCCAACTCAAAAGATTTTATCCTTCCAACCAATGCATCTAGAGTTATATCATTACTGCACCTCATCTCTTGAATAGCTGAAACTCCAATTGGATAGATAGGAAGTAAAGTTCTCAATACCTTATTGACCACTATTTCATCTTCAATTGTTCCACTGGCATCTCTGATGGCACTGACACTTTTCTTGTTTCTTTCACTGTATTTAGTAATGTATTCTCCTTCTTTCATTTTCATCTGATCAAACTGACCTCTAAGACTCTCTTCTCTTGCTCTCTTTACATTTTCATCTCCTCCATGGATATCATGTAGTTTCTTCCACATATCATAGGCACTAGGGAAGTCCTTGACTTCATCAAATTTTGAATAGCTGAGTGAAGAAGCTATATCAATCATCATTATGTTATGATTCTTCATGTCCATCACCTGATCCACAGACATAGGTCTCGGTGGTTCCACATATTTTTTATCCAAGAATTGCAAACCAGTGTCTCCAATAGTAGATAGATATAGCCTCATCAAATCTTTCCATGCAACAAAGTTTTCTTTGTTAAGATTGGGGATATCCCTTCTGTAAGACATCTCAATACTAAGGAAACTAAAACAAGGCAACATGCCCAAATTTAGTATACTTGATGCACTGGATGATGTGTTGGACTGATCAACAAGGCAAGATGCCCAAATTTGGTTACTCAATGAACTATCCCTCCAAGGCACAATGGCTCCAATAGACCCATTTCAACCAAGGTTACCCTAGATACAAACCAATGATAGATGCAATGTACTTGGGCTGTATAGGGACATATCAAAGTGGTTTTATGGATTCTAGGACCCTCCTTTACTCACAATGGAAAAATGTTTTCAAACTGGCCTAGAGACCTAATTGGTAGCCTTGTAGCCCAACAATGACCTTTCTGGCCTTCAAAATCTTTACTTTACCAAAATACTAAAAGAACCAAATGCATATTCAGACACCCTTTTTCCATATAACAACATATCAAAAGGTTAGGTATTGGTGCTTTGGACCACATAGCAGTACTCTGACTATACCCCTGCAAATGCACCCAAAATTTGATGATTTAACAAAGCAACTATATCAAAATCATGCCCCATTGATCTCAACTTTTGGGAAGTTACCTAAAATGACACAAAACATCTAATCCTAAGAGGAATTAGACCCAAACCGCAAGGAACCCCAAAAGCCCCAAATTGGTTACTTCAAACCCTTAAATCTAGGGCCTCACCAATCTCAACCATCCACACTCTTCCTAAACCAATTGGTGGTTGATTCACCATTCATACCACCCTAAAATATCATTCCAATCATAAAAAGGCTATGTCATTAAGCCTGATCTCCCACTGCTATACCTTAGCCATCAATTTCACTTGAAACCCTCCACAAATCAATCTGTGATCACTTCATTCCTTAAATCTCTAGAAGAATCAGTATTAGAACTTATAGTACATGGTTATTATCCTCCTTCCATTTATTCTAGGCCTTTGAGTCCATGGAAATGATCAAGGTTTGCAAACTAACTATAAAATGGATAAAAACTTAACAAAATCAGACTTTTAACTTACTGGAAATGACTGTACAGTCATGTAAAATGACTTTCAATGCATTGGATGGAGAGACAAATGATTTTAGATTGCTTACTATTCAAACATAAACTCAAAAACTAAAGCAATAAGTATTTAAACCATCCAACAATGCATAGAACATCAAAGTTACAGATTAAACTTGGATTTTATTGATATCCCTGTTATAGTCTGTACACTCCAACCACCATATCTGAACAATAGGGTTCCAATTAAAAATATGAATCCAAAACTTAACTTCCCCAATCTCTTTCAATCAATTTGAGGGATTACTTAAGTGTTTAGACAATAGAAACTCAATTTCCCTCCTAAATGGCTATTAGCCATTACTTTTCAAATATTTGAATTTTTAAACTTTAAAAATGCTTTTAAACCTTTGTAATTTGGAAATTAAGAACTCCAAAGGTTTTCAAACACCTAGGAGACTTATTTAAAGACAAACTAAACCCCTAGAGTCTCCTAAACACATTGGGACACTAATGGTCCAAGTTACATTCATTTAATCCTTTCAAGGATATAACTTATTCTTAATATGCAAATGCCATTTCATGACATCAAATCATTATAGGAGCCAATATACTATTGTTGATATGTTTTTCATGACCTAGGATGCATTTGATCTCCTTAGACGTCTACTTTACATAGGTTCCCTCCATTCCTTCATATTCTTCATGGTTTGATTCATGGTCTTCATGTTGGTCCTTGGTGCTCTTGTCCCTGGTACTCCTGCACCATACTCCCCACCACCAATCATTTATGTGTCCCAAGACTTGTATGGCTTAAAGGACATCTACAATGTAGGGGTGAAGTAATCCCCCAAAGTGATCTTACTTCTCACATATTTCCAACCTTCATTCACTCACAATTTGTTAAAAGAAAAACATGGTTTTGCTTACTACCTTTGGGAAGGATAGTGAGAGGGCTGGAAGTCCTCCCCCTTTGATCCACTCCATGGATTAGATCCATGATCTAACATCTCTGCCCCCTTTCTTTGCTCTGATTACATCATACGACAATTTATGGTCCCAACTTGCACAAAGGCTAGGTCCCAAAGCTCTCCACCTTTAGGACTCTCATAGTAGCCTCTTGACTATACTTTCTCATCCCTCTTTGATCATGTATCATACTGAACCTTCTTTTCTATCTCCTACCCAAAACACATAACTATTGGTTCTTCTTGGTGCCTTACCAATGGTTGCAACTCATATATCTTTCCTTCATGCTGAACCAAATACTTATTGTTGAATCCATCATGAATAACTTTCCTACCTACCTAAGATCAAGTGTCCACAACTCATATCCTAAGATCAAGTGTCCACAACTCATATCCAAAAAATCACACAATATCCTATCTCTATACTTGCCAACTAAAAATTCAATCATAACTTGAGTACTAACCAACAAATTATGATTCACAATTACCCAGGTATCATAATATGGCTTAGGATTTAACTTTTTTCAAATTTAACTTCCTCACAACCTCATGAGAAACAACATTATGACTTGCTCCTGAGTCTATAATGAGCCTACATACTTTACCTTGAATTAAGCAATTTGATCTAAATATACGCATTTGTGGATGGTTGTCCTCTTCCCATCAATAAGCATTCTCCATCCTCTGGTTGAATTACAATGGGCTCTTGCTGCTCTTCTCTCTTTGTGTCTTTTTCCATCAAGTTCACTCTCCTGTCTCTACCCTTGTCCTCATTCCATTTAGGACATCTAAAGGACTGCTGACCCACTTCATTGCAAGTAAAACATATTCCTGTGAACATCCCATTTCCTCTTCCTCCACTTATTCCTCCTCTATATCCTCCTCTTTCCTATAATGTGTATGGATTTTCCTTGTCATTGTTATTATGAAAATCATAGGTACCTCTACCTCCTCTTCCTCTCATAGAAGATCCTCCTCTTGTGCTATTCTGGTTCTCATGCCTCCTTATCTTCTCTTCAGCCTTCATGGCCAATTGATAACATTCATCAATTGTCCTTGGGGTGGTAAGACTAAGTTCATCCTAAATGTTGAACCTTATCCCCCTATGTACTTTGAAATCTTTTCTTCCACTTCTTCTTCATGCCCTGTTCTGATATCCAACTTATGTAACTCCTCATTGTACCTCTGCACATCCATATCCTTTTGTCTAAAATATCTCAACTTCTTTTACAACTATACTTTATAATCCTTTGGAAAAGTTTTCCTTCATCTTGTCCACGCTGCTATACCAATATGTGATCTTGGGTTTCCCATTCTTCCATCTTTCTTCCTGAACACAATCCCACCACAATAATGAATGTCCCTTCATCTTGGACTTTGCAATCTTCACTTTTCCTTATCCTCTACTCCTTCACACTCAAATAAATTCTCAATTGCGCTGAACCAATCCATTAGTTCCTCATCATCCATCTTCCCTCCATACAATGGTAAGTATTTCCTTACCCTTGAATCTCCATTCTTTATAGCTTTCACCAACTTAGCCATCCTCTCATCCTTAGGGTCTAGCTGATCTTCCTCTTGGGTTACTTCTTCTTCTTCTCCTTCTTCTACTTCCTCATCCAATCTGATGCTCTTGTCTCTCTTCTCTAGTGCTAATATTATCTCTACCATGTTCTTCATCATTCTATCCTTCTCACGGTTCTCTTTCTCCCTTTGCTCTAATGTTGCTTTCAACTTCCTATTATCTGCCAATTGCTCCCTGACTATCCTGGCCAACTCCATGTTTTCCATCCTTGTAGGAAACTCCTCCTCTCCTTCAAACATCTTCCCTGATCTACTTGTGGCTCTGATACCACTTGATGCATTGGATTATGTGTTGGACTGATCAACAAGGCAAGACGCCCAAATTTTGTTACTCAATAAACTATCCCTCCAAGGCACAATGGCTCCAATAGACCCAATTCAACCAAGGTTACCCTAGATATAAAACAATGATATATGTGATGTACTTGGGGTGTATATGTACATATCAAAGTGGTTTTATGGTTTTTGGGACCCTCCTTTACTCACAATGGAAAAATGTCTTCAAACTGGCCTAAAGACCTAATTGATAGCCTTGTAGCCCAACAGTGACCTTTTTGGCATTCAAAGTCTTTACTTTCCCAAAACACTAAAATAAAAAAAACCATATTCAAACATCCTTTTGTCCATATAACAACATATCAAAAGCTTAGGTATTGGTTCTTTGGGCCAAATAGCAGTACTCTAACTGTACCCCTGCAAATGCACCCAAAATTTGATGATTTAACAAAGCAACTATATCACAATCATTCCCCAATGATGTCAAGTCTTGGGTAGTGACCTAAAATGACACAAAACCTCTAATCCTAAGAGGAATTATACCCAAACCACAAAGAACCCCAAAATCTCCAAATTGGTTACTTCAAACCCTTAAATCTAGGGCCTCACCAATCTCAACCATCCACACTCTTCCTAGACCATTTGGTGGTTGATTCACCATTCCTACCACCCTAAAATATCATTCCAATAATAAAAAGGATATGTTATTAAGCCCAAGCTCCCACTACTATACCCTAGCCATCAATTTCACTTGAAACCCTCAACAAATCAATCCATGATCACTTTATTCCTTAAATCTCTGCAAGAATCAGTATTAGAACTTATAGTACATGGTTATTATCCTCCTTCCATTTATTCTAGGACTTTGATTCCATGGAAAGGATCAAGGTTTTCAAACTAACTACAAAATGGATAAAAACTTAACAAAATCAGACTTTTAACTTGCTGGAAATGACAGTACAGTCATATAAAATGACTTT
>MU225000.1:1453445-1465630 GCA_018584345.1 Thuja plicata | reverse complement strand
TTCTATTAGCATTGATATATGGGATAAATCAAATGGCAACAATTTTGTCCTTATTATTTGAATTTAGTCTTTTTGGAGTTTATTTTAGTGTTTCAACTTGTTAGTTGAGATTTACTTTATTTAGACTCTAAGAATATGTTTTCTATAACTTGTGTATTATTCTTTCATTAGTATATAAAAACTATTACTTATTTATATAATACAATAATATATCTTTTTATTTGATATTAAATTTATTTATTTGAACCAGCATAGACTTCACTTTTGATGCTACAAAATAACTCAACATAAAATATGTTATTTTGTAAAAAATAAAAATAAAATATAACTATGTATCTATAGAATTAATTAATTAATTAATTAGTTGTGTGTGTATGTGTGTACACAAGTGTGTGCATACATATGCATGTGTGTATGTGTGTGTGTGTGTGTGTGTGGGCGCGCGCGTGTGCATATATATAATTTATTAAGTTATTTAAATATTATTAATAAATATGCTTACAAGATAGTTGAGTAGATTAATGCAAAATAAACATTTTCAAATTAATGAAATATAAGTTCATTTGGTATTTGGAATAGCAATGAGGAATATATTTTTATGAACATAGAAATACTTTATTAATACTGAAAAATGATATTCTTGATGTTTTCATTTTATGTAAATTTTAACAATTGTAGAATTTTGTCTGGGTAAAATTTGAACTCCATGAGATCAACCCTAGGCTCTTTGTTAATTTTTAAATTTGATAATTTGCTAAAATAGCCTATGTGATTAATCTAGTAATTTGTGAATTGATTGACCACTCTGTACTAGGTCTATTGATATGTATTTATATATAGGGACTAGAATTTTATTAAAATACCCAAGTCATGCTATTGAATTTCAAGGGTTAGGTTGATATAGCCTTAGAGAATTCAAATAATGAATTTTTCTCTGATGTCTTGGATGCTCTTCATGGCATTGATAGTGTTGGTACTTCTACTATAAACACTGGTATGTATCTACCTATAGATTTGGGTTAGGTTCTCCACTTATGGTTCTTGGTGCTAGTGCAGCTCCTTGTGGTCTCATAAAGGAGAGAGGAAAGAGAGGAGATAAGGATGGATCGATTGATATGATGCAGTCTGTTTAGTGTTTTCTTACGATGAGGGCTCAGTCTCACTTTTTGTTGTCATTTAGTTGATGGAGGCCTTCTTTGGGGATTTCTACTCTATCTCTACTTGGGGTTTCTTCTTCCTCTACACACATTTCTTTTCACAAGTCTTTTAGTGAGATTGAGGTTTTTTTTGTCTGCCAGAGATCTAGTTAGTGATTTCTATTGAGGTAAAGGATTCTCTTGGTGTCGAAGGGACCTTTTTCTATTATGAGGTTATACTTTCCTTGGGCTCTAGTCATCGTTGGAGCTCTATTTTATACTGTGTTTTCTGATTATTCTGAGCCTATTGAGGTGGCTTCTAATGTAGAGTGGGATTTTTTGGGGTGCTTGTATGATGTGAACTCATGCCTTGTTTTGGCTCCTGTCCTAGTTGGTGCTGAGTTCAGGGTGATTTTTTTCTACTATTTCTAAACCTATAGAGGTGGTTCATAAGCAAGTAAATTGGGGTTTTAGCTTTGATCTCTTTGACCAATGATGCAATATTTGTTGAGTATATGGTTGTTACCAAGCCTATGGAAGTTTCACCATAAGTACCGATGATAGGGTTGACTTTGTGGGGGAATGACACGGTCTGTAAAGGCCGTTATGTGAAGGAAATATTTCTTCTTGTAGGTCCTACAGAGGTGGACTCTCTTGAGGGCCATGATGCTATTGATCTTATAGAGGTGGATTTGTAGAAAATAATACAAAGGACTTAACCTAAAGTGGAAGTTATTGGATGCAAGTTGATTTTGAGAAAAAGATCAAATAGACGTGGACTATTTGGATACTACTTTTGACCTTTTAGAGGTGGCTATAGAAGCTAAGAATGGAGAGGCCTTGAATCTGATTATTGGGTCCTCTAGTGTTGCTATTACTTTAACAAATTATGTAGTATTTGCTGAGTATATGGCTACTATTGAGCCTATGGAACCTTTGTTTCCTTCCAATTGTTAGCTATAGTCAAAAGCTCCTAGTTTAGTTTTTTTGAACCTTTGCATCACTCTTCTATCTCACAAGGTTTAGTGGTTTTTATTTTTCTTCTCAATAGTTGTTATATAATAAAATCTGAGCCATCTCTCATGCTTACCTAATCTAAATAATAATTGATCCAATATCACAAAATATCACATTACTCATTGTACTAATACATGCAAATACAAGATTGGGTATGGAGAGGCCTTGAATCTGATTGTTGAGGCCTCTAATGTTTCTATTACTTTGACCAATGATGTAGTATTTGTCAATATTTTATAGCTTTATGGCTTCTATTGAACCTGTGGACGTTGCTTCAAAACAATGAATAATAAGGTAATATTTTCAAAGATTAGTTTTGGCTGGAAAATCCCATTCTTTTGTTTTCCTTTAAAGAAGATTTACTTAAATATTTTTCCGAACATGAAACTAAATCTTAGACTTAATGTCAAATGGGGCTGCAATTATAAAGAGAAGAAGTGGAGAAGCTTAAGTTCTCAAATATGAAGGTCTAGAGAAAAATTTAATGTCCAAATATTACCATGGAAATCCTACACTTTAAACTGACAATTGGAGATAGGATGAAATGTTTAAAGATTACTCTAGTTAAATGCCCCTTTTGCCAAGGATTTGAGAGTATTAAACAATTTTTGTGGAGTTGTGTCTAGGCTAAAAGAAAATGGACTCCTATTCTTGGTCACTTCTCACCATCTTTGAGCATGTGTTGGTTTGGAGAGAAGTTATTTAGGGTCTTGAATTTTATTGTTATAGATGATTCTATGAGACAAGATATTTTGATGAACATTTGGAAAAGTAGGTGTTTAGCTTTATTTTCTAACCATATTACTCATCAAGAAGTTGAAGTGCTATAGTTTTATTGTGACATCTTGTTACTGTTAGTAATAACTGAGAGTGGGGGTGAATCACTGGCCTCAAAAATTAATCCTTAAATCAACCCTTCAAACTTATGACCACAGATTATGTCTCAAGTTATCTTTTGTCCTACAAGATAAATTCCATGAAATACTTATATCAATTTACTACTTGTCGGATTGCTTTGTTAAACCTTCTTCTGTATGTTTACCGATAAGCAGTCATCTATTTACGGAAACACAATAAATATGCAGAGTGTACCAATCAATCTAGGAATCAACTATGTAAGATACAAAATAGTAAAGAAATGAATCATACACACATAACACATGGATTTTTAACATGGAAACCCTATTAAGGGAAAAAACCACTGGGACCAGTACCCCAAATTTTCACTCTTATAAAGTGAGCCCTATTAAGAGCCAACCCTATTAAAGGTTACAAACACACCATTAGGTGTGACCTTGTTAGAGGATTTAGAAATAGTTTGTCAACTAGTATCTGGCATCTAATGCTACCATCCTTGATCAAATGCTCACTTGGCCTGTCAATAGATTTTAGGCATATCCAATGCTACTTTTGTGATCAAACTTTTTGATACTCCTTCGGATGTATCTCAATTGAAAATTTTTCAAGTCATGCTTGGTTAAGAGACTTATATGCTTCAATGGTTAAACTAAAACACTAATGAACTGTTCATACATACAACTCAATTACAGATTTTTAGATCTATTGTAGGTCCATTACTTCACTGATCAATATAAACAAATATATACCTTTGCTCCACACTTGTTTCACTTTGTGATGCTTGTCTCACTGTTCATCGGTGTCTATAGAATCTAGTTCTTCCTTTAGCTTGTTGATCAGGACTGAATGAAGACTTTCTTCTCTTTCAAATTTTCTTTAGCATCTCTCCTCTTCTCTTGTTCACCCCACACACACAATTCATAATGAATTGAGTTTGTCTCTTATAGACATGATTTCCTCTTTTATTGGCTTTCTTGATCTTGGTGTGTTCAACAATCTTTGCCAATAGATTTAAAGAAAATCTCCAGTCTGATCTCGTAGAGATCTTCTTGCCAACTGGACAAAGAAACTTTAAATCAATTACTTATCTCCAACTTTATCTAGATGATTAAAACAATGATAAGTATCTGTTAACTCTATATTTAGCTTCTTGACAACTAAGCATTTTGTCATTTTTTGAACTCTCTATTATGTCGGTCAACACTTCAGTTAGTCATCAATGATAACTGTAGAAGTTTGAGAAATCCAACTTCACAGTTTGCCAAGAACACCTGCATGCAAATAACTTGTTTCTAAAAGGAAACCAAAGAGGCAAAAGAAAAATCTTGGAAATCTCAGCGGAGTGACAGAAAATTTTATTCCAAGATAATGAAAAATAATTACAAGAGTTCAACCTATAAGGTGAATGAAAACCCTAAAAGGGTAAAAAGCTAGGTTGCACATAATAATTAATATAAAATATTAATTAGATGCACCTAAGTGACAGCTTAAGTAAAATAGAGTAATAGACAGCTTAATAATTAAATCAAAGTGATCTAATTAATAAGTGAAGATAAATAATTACTCTAACACCCCCCCTTAAGCAGAGCTTAGGAGGTAAGCTAACCTAGCACAACTATGAAAGAAGGAAAAATGGGTCTTGGCAACAAGGCCTGATCAGGTACCCAATACAAGGAAATCTCAGTGAACCAAAGATAAAGGAGAAAACCCAGTGGGAAAAACCCCTCTCCAAAAAGAGATAGAACAAACATGCTGAAAAAAAATGAAGGAAGGCCTCAAGAAGACCCCCCAAGGACAAATTCCATCACCCAAAGAATAGATCACAACTAAAGATAGTGTGGAGATGCAAAAGGTTTGTTGAAGATGTAAGCAACTTGCGCGTCAGTGGGAATGTACTCCAAAGTGAGAACACCATCCTAAATTTGTTGACAGATGAAATGCATATGAAGCTCAATGTGTTTAGTGTGTTGATGCTCTACCAGGTTGCGGGAAATGTGAATAGCACTCTGATTATCACACAATAGAACAATGGGATGATCAGGAGGACAACCAAACTCAGTCATCAACTACCGAAGCCATAAAATCTCCTGACTAGCATTCACTACCACTGTGTACTCAACCTATGTAGATGAAAGTGCATGAGCATCTTTCTTCTTGCCAGCCATGTGATAGGACCAGAGCCAAGACAAAAGACAAAGCCAGAAGTAGACTTATGATCATCAACATCACCAGCCCAATCTAAGTCAGTGAAGCCAACAATGTGAGGAACCCCTGATATGTAATGAATACCATACATAAGTGTGCTCTGAATGTATCTTAAAATGTGCTTGGTAGCTTGCCAATGAATCTCATGAGGCTCATGTGAGAACCAAGAGATGAGACCAACTACAAAGGAGAGATCAGGATGAGTGTGTGTCAGGTACAACAAACTACCAACCAACTACCGATACAATGTAGGATCCATTGAAGGCAAAGTGCAAGAGGTAGACAAGGTGACAGCCGACTAAAAAGGTGTGGGATCAGGCTTACAATAAATCATATTAAAGTGCTGAAGCATGTCAAGAGAATACTTCTACTGGTAAATAAAGATCCCAACAGAGGACTGAACAATTTGTAGATCTAGAAAGAAGTGTAACAGACCAAGATCAGTCATCTCAAACTGCTCCATGAATGCGTGCTGAACATCCTGAATCATAGAAGATGAGATACTTGTGATGAGAAGATCATCAACATATAGCACAAGGATCAAAACCTCATCCTCAAGATGCTAAATGTAGGCTTTAGGATCATAATGGCAGCATGTGAAGCTAGTAGAAAGTAGAAAGGAGTCCATCTTCTCATACCAATCCTGAGGGGCCTATTTGAGACCATACAAAGAATGCCAAAGATTGCAAACCAAGGAGAAATCCTACACATATCCCTGAGGCTGCTCTATGTAAATCTCCTCAGTAATATTACCGTGCAAGAATGCACTCTTCACATCCATCTAAAAAATGGGCCATCTGTGAGAAGCTACGAGGGATAAGACAAGGTGAATAGAGTTCATCTTGGTGACAAGGGCAAATGTCTTAGTGTAATCAATACCCTCAACCTGTGAAAAAGTCTTCGCAATAAGACGTGCCTTGTACTTATCAATAGAACCATCAGTAGCAAACTTAGTATGTTACAACCACTTGCATCACACTAACTTTCTTCCCTTAGGAAGAGAACAAAGATCTCAAGTATGATTCTTCATCAAAGAAGAATACTCCTCCTCCATAGCACTGTCCTACTCAGCATGTCCTATTGCTACTACAAATGTCTAAGGATCGCCACAAATAGCATGACTCAAAAGACTACAACCTGCAATATAAGACTGGGTGTGATGGGAAGTGGAAGGGTCACCAGCCAGAGATCCTATAGCATCAACTATAACACAAGCCCATCTAGGCATCTATGGAGGATCTTATGGTGGAGGTAAATGGGGATCACCAAGATCATCATCCTCATCATCCTAAAAAGAAACAGGAAGAGAGGAGGGAGTAGTGGTAAGTGAAGTAGACTCTGGAAGTAGGGTATCCACTGCAGGAAGGCGCTCATCAAAATGGACATCTCATCAAAATAGGACCTCTCTAGAATTAGGATCAAATGACTTGTACGCCTTAACATCCTTGTGGTAGCCAACAAAAATGAGGTGTCATCTCTTCCACTCCATTGCTCTCCTTTGAGAATTAGGCACAAATGCCCATGCTTCACTACCAAAAACTTAGAATGAAGATACATTAGGCTTGACATGAGACCAAGCCTCCTCAAGAGTCATATGTCAAACTGCCTTATGAGGCATTCAATTCTGAATATAGTTGGCACAATTGACTTCCTCTGCCCAAAAAGATGAATCCATGGACCTAGACTGTATGATACAATTAGCCATCTCCCAAAGTGTTCTATTCTTTCTCTCTACCACACCATTCTAGTAAGGGGTGTAGGGCACTAAAAACTGATGCTGAAGACCATGTTCAGAGAAAAATCCCTGAAAGCTTGGTTCACATACTCCCCCCCATTATCTATGCATATCCAAAAAATAGAAAGACCAGATTGCTTCTCCACAAATGTCTTAAAGACTCAAAAGGAATCAAAGACATTAGACTTGTACTTCAAAAAGTACACCCATGTGCTCCTAGAGAAGTCATCAATGAAAGTAAACACATATCTCACACTAGAAAAAAAGTAGTAGGAAATGACATAAGGTCACTATGAATCAACTCCAATGGTGCCAAAGCATGAGGCTCATCCATGAGGAAAATGATCCCTATGTTGTTTGCCAAGAACACAACCCTGACAAACACCATTAGTGCAAGAAATCTGAGGAAGCCCAAGAAAAAGTGCCTATGTGCTCATCTACTGAAGATATCTATAATTGACATGGCCCAAACGTTCATGCCAAAGTCTACTCACTGAATCTACATGTGTTATAAGACAAGAACCTGTGCCATCAGAAGACTCAAATCCATCAAATCTTTATAGGCGGGATGCAGAGTCAATACTTCCAGTAGCCACTATCAAAATAGAATCATGTAAGTCTTGAATAACCACATCATGTGGTGAGAACTCAACTGTCTTACCAGAGCTAGAGTGGCAAATATAATTCATAGAAAATAGGTTCATCGAAATGTTAGGGACAAAAAGAACATCCTAAAGAGAACCCTCAACTAATGCAATAGAACCAGAACCCAAAACTAAAAGATGAGATGAATTAACAATAGATCTCTGTGAAGTAGCACAAGGAGCAAGTGAGGTGACCAACTGCTGAGTGTGATTCATGTGGTGAGAGGCACCAGAATCAAGAACCCAGGTGGGCCTAGAAGTCATTTCTCATGCAGTAAGAGCATTACCTTTCCCTGCAGGGGAGGATGTGGACTACGGAGCTGAAATGTGATGCTCCTGCATGGCTTCCTCTAAAGCCTCCAAAAATTTCCAACACCTAGAAATGGGATGTCCATCCTTTTCACAAAAGCTATAGGTCTCAACTGATTTCTTCTTAGTCTTGGAGGTAGACTCAGTAGACTTTGAAGAAGATTTACCCTTGGAGGGGTTAGTTGGAGGTTTTGAATCAATTTTTTGTGTAGGTTTGGAGGAATACTCATTGCCTACTGAATCTTTCTTCAGTTTGGCTTTCCCTTGTGAAGACTAAGCAACCAATGCTTGGCTTGAAGAGCAAGAAGCATCCATCTGTTGGATCTTTGCATGTTCCCGTGTTAACCAATCATAGAATGTTTCAAATGAAGGCATGGTGTGTCTAGCACCCAAAGCATCCATAGTGGAGTAGAAAGTGGAAGAAAAGATCTAATACTATCCTCTCAACTTTGAGAGTATCAAGAAGATACACTCATCATTTGTCTTTGTTTTCCCACATCTCTGCAAAACTGAGCGAAAAGATTTGAAATTCATCAGGAAGTACTCAATGGTGGGAAAGCTGGTAGGTGTCAAAGAAGTCAGCTCTACATCAAGCTGGAGTGCCCAGAACTCATTCACTATGCTAAAAAAATATGAAAAATTACCCCAAATAGCCCTAGGAGTGGCCAAACCATCCAGGTGAAATAGGAGACTGTCAGAGATGTTCAGTGCAATCAAGCCCATGGCTTCATCCATTTTGTTTCTGTGCTGAAGAACCTCAAAAGGGTGCTACAGGACAGGTTGGTGTTCATCCAGACATGACCATAAGCCACATGACATGAGTAGCCTTGTCATGTGTGCTTTCCAGGTGTGATAATTGTGTGGTGTTAGCTAGGCCACAGAGGGGTCCGACATTGAGAGAAGAAGTAGACAGAAGTAGAAGGGGCATTTCTAAATTAAAGTATAGAAAGAAAATGCACCCCCCAAAATGTAAAAATCTATCCCCCATACAACAAAGAAACAACTATAGAAAGCACAAAAAAAAATGAGAAGAAAACCTCGACGCCGGATGCAGAGATGGAGGAAACTGAAGCCTCTACTTAAACACAAAAAATGAGAGCTCAAATGGTTGAATCAGAAAATGAGACCAGCATCATCATGTTCAGCTAAGAAACACCTTTCCTACGATATTTTGTTTTTTGATAATGGATATTGTATGCATAAGATACGGCCAAAAAACCAACTGCACCTCCAAAAAATAACTCTCTAGAAAAAACTAGACACAGCAAAAAAATTAACGGTCAAACGACCATCACAGTGTGTGGGAAAAATTTGATGGTCATTAGCATGTCACAGGCCTATCGCTGAAAAATGAAAAATCGGCCAAAAAATTTGAAAATCTTCGGGAAAAAACTTGCCGACAAGTGATGTAAGTGATGATGTTACCGATGCTGGTAGGCTGTTGTGGGCGGGTGTTTGTCACCGTCGGAGGTGGCTCCTGGGTGGTGCTACACCGGCAGAGGGCCGGGTGGCGGTGGTAGCAATGCATCGGCAGGTGGCCGGGTGCAGGTGGTGCCGGGGTGGCACGACGGTGGCGCACTGGCGATTCAACCGACAATGCCCAAAAAGAGGGAACACCCAAAAAGAGCCCTAAACAAGCATTTTTCTTGAGAATTTTAATTTTTTTTCTTGATTTGTGTGTCGTACGGCCTAAGAGAGAGAAATTTTTTCCTAGAGGTCATTGTGACCAAAAACCACAAACTTTATATGAATTTTTACTATCCCAACCCTTTTGAGCACAATGGTTGCATCCATGTTTGCTCAAAGTGCTCCAAAAAAAATTGCCTCCTCCAAATTGAAGAAAAAACCCTAGAGAAGCTATAGTTTTCTTCTTTGAATCATGACTTCAAGACCTCTAGACCAAGCAACAGTAGGAAAGCTCTAATACCATGTAGAAGTTTGAGAAATCCAACTTCACAGTTTGCCAAGAACACCTGCATGGAAATAACCTGTTATTGAAAGGAAACCAAAGAGGCAAAAGAAAAAGTTTCAAAATCTCAACGGAGTGAGAGCAAATTGAATTCCAAGATAATGAACAATCATTACAATAGTTCAACCTATAAGGTGAACGAAAACCCTAAAAAGGTAAAAATCTAGGTTGCACATAATAATTAATATAGAATATTAATTATATGCACCTAAGTGACAGCTTAATTCTTTTTTGTCGGGAAACATTGAAATTTTGTCCATTGGGTTACTCTGTGTTTTGCTCGTCAGGTAACACTGTAACTCTACTCGTCGGTAATATTGTGTATTTCCTCATCGGTAATGTTGTGCATTTCCTCGTCGGGCAAAACTATGACTTTGTTCTTTTACTTGACTGTCAGGTGCACTTCGTCGGTGTATGTAGTCACTTTAGTGAATACTTGACTTATATGCATTAATGATAGCATAGCCTTTGATTTATCAGTTCTTTGAAGTCTTTGGCAGTATTACAATGACCATACAGATTAGATCAAGTTGACATCAGTGACAATACAATACATTAACTGATTTAATGCCTTGCATGATCATCAACTCAATATCTTCAAACATTCAATCAGTTACATGTCATCAATCTCTCCCTTTGGCATTGATAGCAACATACTACATTATCATACTATACTATTGCTAATACAATATGAAATATATAGTTTTATCAAGCTTTCCTAATGTAACTGTTACAAATATCTGGCTATCGATAAGCTCAAATAGCTTTGATTTGATTCTTTGCAGCTTTCTACTATCTTTAATCCCTTTACTGGATGGATGTAGAATCTTTCTTTCTCTGATGTGATGTATTTTCCTTCTTTGTCAAACTCTCTCCCTCTAACTGTTCCCCTTTCTTGTGATATCTCTTTTGTTAGTAATACTCTTCCTTTGTGTGTACTTTCCCTTTGTCGTTACATTCTTCTCTCCCTATGGATATTGTGATGAATATGATCTTTCCCTGAGTTGATATTGGATAATCTTTGTATGTATGATAATGAGATATCTCTCTCCCTTTGACAGCAATGCACAACATCTTTTCAAGCAAATATTTGACAGTGATGCCAAATGGATTCTTTCTATCCATAATATATCCCTTGAATTTCCCATTCCATAGGTAACAACTCTGGTGCTTGTAGTAGATAAATACCTTGCTATGTATAGATTTGTCTTTGAATTCCATTTCTCTACTTGCATCAACATGAATAATATTCTGATAATATGTAGGTTGATGCAACCTTCTAGTTAGCTTACTGACCAGTAGACAAGGGTCTGACCCCTAGTCTCTTTCTCAAGTACTCAAATGCATCCTTGGGTAGTGGCTTGGTGAAGATATTGGCCAATTGTTCCTTTGATTGCACATACTCAATTATCACCTCCTTTACTTGAACTTGTTCTCTTAGATAATGATACTTGATGGAAATATGCTTTGTTTTTGCATGCATGACTGGATTTTTGGAAATATTTATTGCACTGGTATTATCACAGTAGATAATTACTGGTTCTAAAATTTTCATATGCATACCTTCCAGTAGCTATTTGATTTATGCAATATTTGAGCATTTTGTAGCAGCAACAACATACTATGCCTTTGCAGTAGATTGTGAGATGCATCCTTGTTTCTTGCTAATCCATGTGACAAGTCTATCACCCATGAAGAATGCTCCTCTAGTTTTTCTCTTCCAGTCATCAAGATTTCTAGCCCAATCAGTGTCGGTAAAGACCTTAAGTTCAAATTTTCCTTCTCTTCTATACCATAAGCCATATTCCTCGGTATTCTTCAGATATCTTAGAATTATTTTCATAGCAGTCAAATGTGACTCTTTGGGATTAGCAAAGAATCTAGCAAATATCCCTACTGCATGTGCAATATCTGGTCTAGTATGTACTGTTAGAGTAATAAAGTGATTCCACTTATTAATTAAATCATATTGATTTAATTATTAAGTCACTTATTATCTCTCTTTTACTTAAGCTAAACTTTAGGCATTTAATAATTAATTCTTTTATTAATTATTATTATGCAACCTAGATTTTTCCTTTAGGGTTTCCCGTTTAGGGTTTTGGTATCCTTTTATAAGGATTCCCTCTTTGTAAATTATTCAATTCGATGGTTATTAATTAATTGAGGATGTTATTGCATTAAGGTTTTTTTCTCCATTATTTGCACAAGATGTTTCCTCTTCCATCAATCTGTGATTTTTGGCCTCCATAGCTTTTTTGCTTCTCTCTTTCTGTGACAGGTTTGCATGCAGGTGATTCTTGGGAGTTGTG
>MU225000.1:1430645-1451835 GCA_018584345.1 Thuja plicata | reverse complement strand
TTAATAATTAATTCTTTTATTAATTATTATTATGCAACCTAGATTTTTTCTTTAGGGTTTCCCGTTTAGGGTTTTGGTATCCTTTTATAAGGATTCCCTCTTTGTAAATTATTCAATTCGATGGTTAGTAATTAATTGAGGATGTTATTGCATTAAGGGTTTTTTCTCCATTATTTGCACAAGATGTTTCCTCTTCCATCAATCTGTGATTTTTTCCCTCCATAGCTTTTTTGCTTCTCTCTTTCTGTGACAGGTTTGCATGCAGGTGATTCTTGGGAGTTGTGGGTTGATAGTTTTCATCAACTCCAATATGTACAACATATATGAGTTTTCCAATCATTGATCTATACATAGTCTGATTTACCTTTGATGACTTGTCCTCCTTTGTCAGCTTACATCTAGTTGCCATCGGTGCTCCAACTAGTTTGGACTCTTCCATCTTGAATATTTTTAGTACTTCTTTGATGTACTTAGATTGTGTAATGAAAATACATTCATCTTGTTGCATGATCTACAGACCAAGAAATAACTTGATCTCTCCAAACATAGACATCTCAAACTCTTTGCTCATCTCATTTGCAAATGATTTGCATAGCATATCATTGCCTCCAAATATGATGTCATCAACAAATATCTCAAAAATAAAATGTTAGCATCAATATCTTCCTTCAAGTAAAGATTACTATTTTCACTAGTTCTTACAAATCCAATACTTATAAGATAGGAGTGAAGTCTTTCATACCAGGCCTAGGGTGCTTGTTTCAATCCATACAGGGCTTTGTGAAGTCTACATACCATGTCCCTCTTGTTTGGATCAACAAACCCTTCTGGTTCTTCAATGTATACCTCTTCTTCAAGTATTCTATTCAGGAATGTAGACTTGACATCCATTTGATATACCTTGAATCCTTTATATGCATCATAAGAAAGTAATATTCTTACTCCTTCTAGCCTAGCAATGAGTGCAAAGGTCTCTCCATAGTCAATTCCTTCTTCTTGTGCATACCCTTTGCATACAAGTCTTGCTTTATTTCTTGTGACTTCTCCATTCTCATTTAGCTTATTCCTAAATATCCATTTTGTACCGATGACATTCTTGTCATCTGATCTTGGTACAAGTGTCCATGTATTGTTTTTCTCTATCTATTCAATCTCTTCATTCATAGCACTTATCCATTCATCATTATCTAGTGCAACATTGACAGATTTGGGCTCATAATCACAAATGAGACATCTTGTATTTAGAGACTTACTTCTAGTTCTCATACCAGCCTTTTTATCTCCTATGATCTGGTCATGTGGATGGTTCCTTCTGAAATATCTTGCGAGTATAGGTTCAGGTATTTGTCTGTCAGCTTGATCATCATTTTGTTCTTCATTCTGTTCTCCATCAATTTGTGCATCATCTTGAGCAATATTCTGATCATCAGTATTTGCAGCCTGATGCTTGGGTGCAATGATCTATTACTCAGGATCTCTACATTGTTAGTAGGGTAGAGTGTCAGGTTCCTCATTGTAAGTAAACTTATTGTAGTCCTTTGGTTCTTTAGTGCTTTCCTTTTCCTTCTTCTCTACAAATTCATCTATCTTTACATTTGCACTTTCAACAATTTTCTTAGAGGCTTTGTTTAGACATTTATAAGCCTTTGTCTTGGTAGAATACCCTAGAAAAATTCCTTCATCACTCTTGGAGTCAATTTTTCCATTTCTATCATCTCTTAAGATATAACATTGACTGCCAAAATTTATGAAATAACTTACATTGGGTGTGTATCCATACCATAGCTCATAAGGTGTCTTTTTGTCTTTCTTTAATTTTCCTTTGTTTAATGTGTAAAAAATAGTACTGACAGCTTGCCTCCAGAAGATTTGGGTGATGCCTTTCTCTATCATCAGTGTCCTTGAACAATCAGCTATGGATCTGTTCCTTCTTTCAGTAATTCCATTCCGCTGTGGTGTTCTCGGTGTAGAGACTTGTCTTTTGATTCCATGCTCATTAAATAAGTTAGTGAATTCATCTGAAATAAATTCCCCTCCTCTATCTAACCTTAAGAATTTTAAATCCTTACCACTTTGCTTCTCAACCATTGCTTTGTACCATTTAAACATCTTAAATGCTTTTGATTTATCTTTTAGAAACATGATTGTCATCATTCTAGAGTAATCATCAACAAAGAGAATAAAATACCTATCTCCATAATATCTCTTTGTCCTCATAGGTCCACATAAGTTAGTATGGACTAATTCTAGAATTGCATCAAATGTATGGGTTTTGCTGTTAAAACTAGACTTTGTCATTTTACCTTTTTGACAATTCTTACACATGATGTTGTCGGGCTTGGTCATCATCGGTAAGCCTCTAACATTTCTCTTTTTGCAAATCTTTATCATGTTGTCAAAATTCACATGACACAATCTTTTGTGCCATAATCATATGTCTTCATTTGTAGAAATCAAACAAGTGGAGTCAGTATCATTCAGGTAGAATATGTTACCTTTTGTCTGCTCACCGATACCAATCAGAGTTACTGATTTATTGAAGATCCTTGCCTTCTTGTTTTCAAATGCTACTATGTGACCTAAATTATTCAACTAAGAAACACTCAATAGATTATAATTCAATCTATTTACCCAATAAGAATTTTCACAGTTTATCTGGTTATTCAACATTATTATTCCTCTACCTTCAACTAGACAAGATGTGTCATTACCCATTCTTACTAAGCCACCTTTATAGTATTCAAAAGTCTCAAACTCTTTCTTATCACCAGTCATATGGTGCATGCATCCACCATCTATGATCCAAACATAATTTTTGCTAACCTTAGATATGAGAGCTGTTTCTACATACCTTTCTTCATCATCATCTGAATCATCCTTTACAGCCACAAACAACATCTCGATGTATTCATTAGATTCGGTGTCAATATCATCATCTTTGCATTTTCTAGGTAACTGGCCTTCTTTCCTTTGCCCTTATAGTTTTGGGTATCTCTTCTTTCTGATTGTCAGTAGCTTTTGTAATCACCTCTGTAAGACTTCTTTTCAAATGATCTGTCATTACTTTTGTTAGTAGATCTTGAAGCAAAGTGTCCAATCTCTTTGCAATTAAAACAAACAAGTGATAATTTACCTTTGTATTTACCTTTGCCTCTTTGCATTCTTCTAGCCATAAGTGCTTCAATTTCATCAAGATCATCTTCTTCACTTTCACTATCACTATCTTTTCTCATACTGTTTTTATGACTTGATTCACTTATTCTCATAGAATTTTTGAATGCAAACTCTATACTTGGTAAGACACTATTATCAAAGTTATTCATCTCAAATGAAATCAGCCTTCTAATCAAACTATCTAGAGTAACATTTCTTTTTTCTACTGCTCTCATTTCTTGAATGGAAAAAACTCTAATAGCATAAGTAGGCATTAAGGTTCTTAGAATTTTAATTACCACTGTATCTTCTTCTAGTACACCTCCAACTCCTTGGATAACATTGAATACCTCTTTGATTCTTGTGCTGTACTGAGTGATGTTTTCACCTTCTTTCATTTTGAGATCATCAAACTTTCCTCTAAGGCTTTCTGCCTTGGCTCTTAAAACATTTTTTTCACCACCATGTACAAAATTCAATTTGTCCCACATCTGCTTTGCAGTTTTGCAGGTTTTGACATCCTCAAATTCAGCATCAGAGAGTGAGGAAGCAAGTTATATCATCATGCCATTATGTTCATGCTTCTCTCTCATTTGTTCAACTGTTGGTGTTCCTATGGGCAACACATATTCAGTATCTAAGTATTGAGTAACATCATTACCAATACTTGATAAGTGGAGTCTTATTCTGCTTTGCCAAGAAGCAAAATTATCTTTGTTCAACTTGGGCACATCTTGTCTATTCATCTTGTGATCTTTAGCTTAGGTCTTGAAACCTTCCTTTCTAAGCACACAAGATTTTATACCAATTGTTAGTAATAACTAAGAGGCAGGGGTGATTCAGTGGCCTCAAAAATTAATCCTTAAATCAACCCTTCAAACTTATTACCACAGATTATGTCTCAATTTAATTTTTGTACTACAAGATGGATGTCGTGAAATACTTATATCAATTTACTACTTGTCAGATTTCTTTGTTAAACCTTCTTCTGTATGTTTACCGATAAGTAGTCATCTATTTACTGAAACACAGTAAATATGCAGAGTATACCGATTAATCTAGAATCAATTATGTAAGATACAAAACAATAAAGAAATAAATCATACACACATAACACATGGATTTTTAATGTGGAAACCCTATTAAGGGAAAAAAACCACTGGGACTAGTACCCCAAATTTTCACTCTTCTGCAGTGAGCCCTGTTAAGATCCAACCCTGTTAAGGGTTACAAACATACTGTTAGGTGTGACCTTTTTAGAGGATTTAGAAATAGTTTGTCAACTAGTATTTGGCATCTAATGCTACCATCCTTGATCAAATGCTCACCTAGCCTGTCAATAGATATCGGGCATATCCAATGCTACTTTTGTGGTCAAACTTTTTGATGCTCCTTGGTATGTATCTCAATTGAAAATAGAATTTTAAGTTCTACTCGGTTAAGAGACTTATGTGCTTAAATGGTTAAACTGAAACACTAATGATCTATTCATACATACAACTCAATTGTAGATTTTCAGATCTATTGTAGGTCCATTACTTCATTGATCAATATAATCAAATATATACCTTTTCTCCACACTTGTTCTGGTCTGTGATGCTTGTCTCACTATTCATCAGTGTCTGCAGAATATAGCTCATCCTTTAGCTTGTTGATCAGGATTGAATGAAGACTTTCTTCTCCTTCAGATTTTCTTTAGCATCTCTCCTCTTCTCTTGTTCACCCCACACACACAATTTGCAATGAATTGAGTTTGTCTCTTATAGACATGATTTCCTCTTTTCTTAGCTTTCTTGATCTTGGCATGTTCAACAATATTTTCCAATACATTTAAAGCAAATCTCCAGTATAATCTCGTAGAGATATTCTTGCTAACTGGACAAAGCAGCTTTAAATCAATTACTTATCTCTAACTTTATTTGGATGATTAAAACAATGATAAGTATCTGTTAACTCTATATTTAGCTTCTTGACAGCTAAGCATTTTGTCATTTTTTGAACTCTTTGTTCTATCGGTCAGCACTTTAGTTATTCATCAGTGATAACTGACTGTTCTGTCGGTGTGACTTTAGTTGTCATTGCGATCTCTGTCCTTGTCTTTTTCATCGGGCAACACTGAAATTCTCTCTGTCGGTTTACTCTGTGTTTTTCTCATCAAGAAACACTGTAACTCTACTCATTGGTAATGCTGTGCATTTCCTTGTCGAGCAACACTGTGACTTTGATCTTTTACTCTGATCGTTAGGTGCACTCTTTTGGTGTATGTACTCACTTTAGTGAATACTTGACTTGTATGCATTACTGATAGCATAGCCTTTGATTCATTGGTTCTTTGAAGTCTTTGGTGGTATTACAATGACCATATATATTAGATCAAGTTGACATCAATGACAATATAATACATTAATTGATTTAATGTCATGCATGATCATCAACTCAATATCTTCAAACATTTAATTAGTTACATGTCATCAGTTACAACTTAAATTTTTGTATTTACAATTCAAAAAGGAGACCACCTACAACAAGCACCTAGATGAGATCAAGTAGCAGTTCCCAAAGTTGAATGAAGGTGATGTGAGGTGCTCTAGACAACTTGAACTTATCTTTAAACTTAAAGTTTAGAATATATTTATAGAATATGTTTTTTAGTTGGTTCCTTACTAGTTTAGTTGATGTATATTATTGTTTCCTATCAAAACTTGGATCCCTTGTATGGTTCGGCTATTGTATTTTATTTTTTTACTATTGGAACTTGGTTCCCTTATTCGTTAAACTGAAGTTGTGTAATGGACATGTGTATCTCATTATTTTATTCCCTTTTTGTAGTTCATTTTGAACTACAATTTTTTTTTATAATGTAATATGCTTTGCTCATTAAAAAAAAGAATAAAGAGGTCTTGAATATAATTGTTGGAGGCTCTACTATTGCTATTACTTTGAAAAATGATGTAGAATTATTTGAGTATATGGCTACTAATGAGCTCATTGAGGTGGCTTCATAAGTGGGGACAAAAAAATTGACTCTACATGGGAATTACATGGTCTAGAAAGACCATTATGAGAGGGATTTTTGGTCAGTTTATCAAATGTTTTCTTCTTCAAGTATCTAATTTCTTCTACTCCTTTGGGTTTTTTGTAAAAACCTAAAGATTGAAAGAATTTCTCTATTTTGGGTTAAAAACCTTTGTTTCTTGCTAGTTATTAGCTTTGATCAAAATCTCTAGGTTTTTTTTGTCTCACCCCTTGAGTGACTCATCTCTCTCACAAGGTTTATTGGTTTTTATTTTTTTCCTTAATGGTTGTTCTATAATTAAATCTGAGCCCTCTCTTATGCTTAACTAATCTAAACTTTTCATTGATCCAATATCATAGAATATCACAACACTCATTGTACTTAAACATGCAAATACAAGATTGTTTCATTGGCTAGCACAGAATTATTATTAGCTCATATGCAGTCCATGACAATGAATCTTGTTATCCTCCTTACTATCTTCCTACTCTAGAGACTTGAAGAACATGGCTCCTTCTCTCTTCCTAGATACTTCTAAATTAATTAAATATATAGTGATATATTAATTACAAGATTTAGGAATGGTCTATGTCAACAAGAATGTATCCTATATCTTGATATTTTACTCAATATATAGGTTGAACAAATATTGTTGATGAAAACACATTGATTGATAAAGAAGTTCCCAATGCAATTTGAATTGAGAATCCCTCGAGTCCCATACTAAATCTATATGTGATGGTTTTAATTTCATGTTTCGTGATTTTTTTTTGCAAACCTCATTCAATGAGCTATATGCTAGTAATTTTGACATGTAATATTCTAACAATGATAACTTTATTCACTCAAATTAAAAAATCCTAAGATCTAGATATGATGTGATTTCCATGAGCTATTATAGAACTATTTTTCTCTACTATAAGAGAAATGAAATTTTATGATGAAATATGGTAGGCTACTTCAGGGTTCTCCTACTTCAAAAATTTAGGTTTATTTAAAAAATGAGCCCCTCACATTACAAATTCTACAAGAAATCCAAGGAGCTTCATCTCAATTTGTGATATATATGTTGAGTTTTCTACTAGCCTTCCATTCCTAGTGCTATATAGATAATTCTTTTGTTTAAAATATGTTCTATTAGCTTATGTGATTGTTGTGATATTGGTTCCTCTAAGGAAACTTATAAGGTGGTATCACTCAAATAGCTTTCATAATATTAAACAAGATTTGAAATGTTGAATATAGGTAATATATCAAGTAACATATATTTTATGGTGAAATATAGTAGGTTTCCTAGGGTTCTCCTACTTAAAACATTTAGGGTTATTTAAAAAGTGAGTCTCTCACATTACAAATTCTACAAGAAATAAAAGAACATTTCATCTCAATTTTTGATATAGTTGTTGATTCTTCTACTACCTTTCCATTCCACTTAACTTTCTCTTCATAATACTTTATCCTAGTGCTACATAGATAATTATTTTGTCCAGAATCTGCTCTATTTTCTTATGTGAGTGTTGTGATATTTTTTTTTGTAAGAAAAGTTATAAGGTGGTATCACTCAAATAACTTTCATGATATTAAAGAATATTTATAATGATGAATATAGGTGATATATCAATTTATTCTTGTAGCTCTACTTCATGATACTCATTGAATAAAACTTGTGAATCTTACATGGACCAAATTACTCATCTTCATCTTGTTATATGTGCTCACTAGAACTATTTCCTTTCTAATGTATTCCATGATTTAATCCCCAACAAAAATTTCTTGTATCTCATATTTTCATCTTTCTTAGCCTTATATTTTCTATTCATTAACTCCAAATAATCTCTTGATTGTTTTTTATCTCCATGTAAAATTTTCACTCTTCTATCTTCACACTTTTTTATATTCCTTATTGATGTACAAACTAGATCAAACTTTTGAATGAGGGATCCTAAGTGGTCAAATTAGGTCAAAAATTCACAAGCACCACTTTATCAAGTAGACATGCAATTAATCTATCAAAGGAATCTAGATTCTAAATAAATATGTCTCAAGGTGAACCCACAATATGTTGGAAGTGTAATATGGGAAAACATTATACTGAGAGAGGGGGGGGTGAATCAGGATCTATAAAACTTTTATACTTCTAAAATGAACTGATTCAACATATAAACATAAGAATTTACTTGAATATTGTAATAGATCTAACATCTAATCACATCCATAATGAACACATAACAAAGAGATTTGGTAACCCAGAAACCTTGAAAGGTAAAACTGGGGTGGGGATGAAACCCACAAATCTTCACTACTATAGTAACAAAGTGTGCCTGTTAGGGATACAAAGTTTTATCACTTCTGATGATCTACCCTATGAGGGGTCTACCCTATTAAGAGCTTACAAATTTAGACAATATACCTAGATTAAAGGATTTAAACTTACAACTAAGTAAGCACTCTGTTAAGAGATTTATAAAGTCTTGTTAGGACCACTTTATTAAGAGATTTACCATGATTCACTTGCTAGAATGTATCAGTACCTGGTCCTTCAATCTACACTTCAGATGCTGATAACAGATCTCCTCTTTCCAAATCTTAATTGATCTCAAAATCTGATATATCTCATTTCTGTCCCTCACTGCTCTGCTTGGTCACTCTGCTTGGTCTATGCTTCAGATATGCAAAAATCTACTTCACATACATACACACCCGATCTCTTCTCTTCACATCCACATCACTGATTGAGTTTTTGAAGCATTATAATATACATAATTGAGGAAGCATCCAGATCAAGATCGACAATCTAGATTCATCACTTTTGCTGCTTAAGCATTCCTATTTTTAATTGGTTGCATTGCTTGCATAGGGATTAATGATATTAGCAATAACACATAATTAATGCATTAAATGCCTTCAACAATCTTTAAATGATATGTATAGAAGTCATCCAAAATGGTTTACCTAGGTTTTGGTGCCATTCCAAACACCTATAAAAAAATTGTCTTACTCGGCATATGTAAACTTTGATACTCAGTCAAAATTGTCACTCAACACTGACTATATATGAAACTTAGAAATCATTTTGCTTGATGGCTATTGAGTACTCAACCACCACTAACTTTCTCGGTAGTAACTGCTGGAAATAATGGGAAGTGGTACTGAGAGGGGAGGGGTGATTCAATACCTCTTAAACTTTTATCTCTTCTTTACCTTTATCCAATGTGTCATAAATTGTATAGCCAACCATCTATTCTATACTATCTTTATGCAAGATATATCAATTCATAAGATTTATGAAACATGTGAACATTCATAGAAACATTCATGATAGTAATTGACACATAACACAAGATATGATAATGCAGAAAACCTCTGTTAGAAGGTAAAAACTATGGTGGGGATGAGACCCACAAAAACTTCACTATCTACAAATTGGAAGGGGTCAGTTAAGGCTTACAATTTTGACCACTTCTGATGATCTACCATATTAGGAGTATCTATGGAGACCTATTGAAGTCTACTCTATTAAGAGCTTTCGAAACACTATTTAGTGTGCACTCCGTTAACAGATTTACAATTGGATTGTTTAATCCACCTTTCTTGAAAGGATTTTTACACTTTTCTTCACTTGTTAGAATGTAATAAAATTACTCATTGACCTGAGTGTATTCAATCTACTATTGCTAATTACAGATCCATTCAAGATTACATGTATAAATATATCACCTAATGTGATTGAATAATACCTTTGTTCTTGGTTCTTGATAACCTGATTCACCTTTTGTTGTTCTACTTCTTGAAACTCTTAGTCTGATCCATAGATGTGCTCATAGGATACATTCATCCTCATCCATATTATGAATGATTACATCATCTATTTATAACATAGAATTGACCTAATAAAGTTTCACGTATAACAATGTGAACTCTATGATCAAAGGTTTACAACTTGATCTTGATCTCCTAGTCTACATGTTTTTAATCTGTTAGACTGATTAAAACATTTACAATAATGTTTCATGTCCCTTAAGTAATGGTTTAAAAACAAAACAAAACTCTATAAATATAATACAATTGTTTTATCTGGCGTGGAAGTCAGATCCATTTTTTCCAAGATGTAAACTAACTTTTGGTGTCTGATGCTCAATTTTCTCAGAAGTTAGTTTGACTGTCTTTCATTGTTCCTTGTTGAACTATCTATCGGGTTGCTCTTTGTCTATTCTCTTAGTTTGCACTATATTGTACTCATCGGGTTCCTCTGTCAGTTTTCTCCTGTCGGGTTCCTCTTTATCATGACCAGGTCGCACTTTTAGTTAACACTCAAATTTTGTTTCATCAGTTTTCTCCTTTACTTAGCATTTCTGGTTTGAACTGAAACCCTGACTTTCAGTGTAGTGTAACCGATGGTTTAAACAACTTGTTTTCTTATTGCATACTAATGGCAAAACTTTATGTTTATCAATCTCCCCCTTTGACATTAGTATAAAAAATAGATATGTGCATAATACTACCAAAATTTATAGTATGAACACCTTGTATATACCTTAGTCATTTCATGACTCCTCCTATGCATATGTCGGTATAGTGTAGTATATGTGTATGTACACTATGTCTTTATACTATCTTTTCCTTTTCTGCTATTCATTTCCCGTCTATGTATTTATACTATCTTTTCCCCCTTTTTTGATAGTAAGGGAAAAGGTGTATACCTATAGATTATAAAAAATATGAGAGTGTGAGGACTTCATTTCCTCCACCATCTTCTCCCATTTCTCCTTGAGACATTCAAGGCCATATTCTCTAATTTTATTCATGCATGCATGTCATAGATGTTTTCTATTATAGACATCTCAGGGGTGGCAATAAGTTGTCATGTTGAACTTAGGTGAGTCTGCAAAAGTGTGAGGTTTGATAATAGAGTGGACTGAATGTCGGTAACCTCCTCTTTGAACTGTGGCTCTGCTTCTCAAATTTCTTTTCTTAACCATTTTATCTCAATGATCTTCTCATAATGCAATTTGATTGCATTTCCATTAGTGGTTAGACTTTTTGCACTTGCAATTAGATCAGATTCAATCTTTGCAATCTTATCATTGTTTTCCTTAGTAAACTTCTCTAAAGTGCATAGCTTTTTTATTAAGAAAATAGCTTTAGTTATGATTGGATCTAATTTATCTGATAATTCTAAAAGGTTTACCTGATTTTATGCCACTTCTTGGCTAATCTTTTCTATCAATTTGTATTGAAACTTATTTGCTGCTCGCTCCTCAATTTACTTTTTTGCATCAACATTCTGTGTGGTGATGGATTCTATACAATTCATTTACATTGCTCGGCCTTCGTGGGATGGCTTGGTCGCAGTAATGACCGACCAACCTGCCTTGATTATGACTAAGTGTGTGACACTAATAGACAACATAACTTGGATATCAACACAATATGTTGGGAAATGGTCAACTCTCCGTTCGAGATTCATGACAAGGGAGTAACTGCCTCCTGTCAATTCTATAAGTCTAGTGGTTATATCGAGCATTGATAGGTCAATCTTTTGGTGAAATGAAAACCACACTTGTAACAAGTGGTATCGAATTTTGGTCACAAGTTTGAATCCACTTGGGTAATGTTGATGGGGATATTGTTGGGAAATGGTCAATGCTCCACTCAAGATTCATGATAAGGGACTAACAGCCTTCTATCAATTCTATAAGTCTAGTGGTTGTATCGAGCATTGGGAGGTTTATCTTTTGGTGCAACGACAACCACACTTGTAACACAATAGTGGGTTATAGTTTTTTGCCAACTTTGGCACTAAAATGTACATTCTAAAAAAAACTTCACATTCAAACACCAATTTCTGCTAAATTGTTTCAAAATTGAAGATGATCTACAAATTAGAGTCTTTTGACATTTTTTTGTGTAGATTCTAAATATATTTTTTCATTTTTTTTGGAATGGATTCGAATCCATTTTCTATCTCCCTCAAAAACTAGTTTTTTGTTGTAGACAACATTTTTAAAGAGTGACACCCACTTGGAAATGCATAATTATTTTATAAAATAGATATAAATGTGATTCTTTTGAATTTAGTTTTGTAACATCCATATCTTATGCTTCGAGTTGGTTTCATGACTTTATCCTCAGTATTTCATATTTTATTTATGTTTGAAGTTGACTTAACTATTTTGACATACGTTCATTTGTTAAATTGTAACTTCTTGTGTATGTGTCCAATTTCAATTTTGTTTTGATAGAAAGAGGACTTCAATACCTAGTGTATAGATATTTTTCATAAAGAAAATTCACTTGTTTACTATCTTTCCAAAAGCGTTGAACATAGAGGTCGATGTTTGGTGAGAAAACTATATTTAATTAATCTAAAAAATATATGCATAATAAACTCAAAATATATTAAAATCATAATCATTGGAAAGATCATTACAAGTACTTATGTCATGCATCTAGGTTTGTCAATATTGTTTCATTTGATCCCCAAATTGAGCTCAGAAGGCCAGAAAACTACAAAATTTGCATGAATTTTGGGGGAGCAATTTGAAAAGGAGGTTTCGATAGAAAGAGGTTTTGATCGAACCCCTTTCCCCTCGCCTAGTGCAGGAGCCCCTAGGAAATCCTCAAGCATTAGAATTTTTTGGCTTGTATCTAACCTTAGCCAAGTTAGAGATGTGTGTTTTCTTTGAGGCCTTAGTAGGTCATGTGGACTAGGTGAGTTAGTGTTAGTACTAAGGTCACCAAATAGTCAGTGTTAGTTGTTTTTGTTAGTTTAGACCTAGTTGGTCTAAAGTTGGGATTTAGGTTCAAAATGTGTTCTAGAACCATGAAGGATGTAAAATATTCCTTGAGTTCATTAAATAGGGTTAGTTCATCGAACTACATGGCATAGAGGCCATATATTCTAGTTGGCATAGAAAATGTAAAAGATGCCAAAAGTTGTCATGACAACATTTGCAAGAAATTGCAAATATTGCATGCAAATCGACAACATAGGATCCCCGCAAATGTAGTAGTGGGAATTGATTTAAAATGGCCTAGAATGGTATTCAAGACACTCTAAAACTCAAATCCTGAGGGGAGAGTTTTTTCGTAATGAATTTTTTGTGAGCAAGAAAAGAGAATTCCCTGAATACAGTGCACAATCTACTATTTTTATTGTTAATGGTGAATTAATGGATTGAAACTCAAGATCCAGTTGTGGATTCATGTAGTGTAGTGTGTTATAAGACTTTTATTTTCATAGTGTTAGTTCCTCTGAGCTAATCTTCAAGCTATAGGAAAATCATTGTAAACTAGGTAATCTGTTGGTGTCTTTTTGACTATTTTTGCTTTCATGGCTCCCACTTGAGATTCAACCATAGAAATATTAAAAGGTTGGATGAATCTTGTAGGGGAGCCTCTATAAATTCTATATATAAAGGTAGGAGGTCAAGGAAGGTGTTTATCTATTTTTAAGACCATGCCCTAGGTGAGCTAGGATAGTCTGATTAGAGGTATGGTGAGGATAAAACCATTTGCAGAGACAAGGGTACTAGATGGGGAACTAAACCAAGAGTAGATTTAGTGTTGTTAGAGTTCCATAGGTCCCTAGTGTCGATTTAATAGCTTATCCAATCCATTTGGATAGATTTTTGGAGAGAAATCAGTAAGTTCCTTGTAGAGAGCCAAAATAGGCCTAAAAGCTCTACTTTCTAGGAAAATGATGTACGAACAACTTGGGGAAATTAGACCTTAAAAATAATTTAGGTCTCCCAAAAGGGTATCTAAATCCCTAATTATTTTTTGGGTTTGTGTGCAAGTTTTTAGAGAAATGCTTGATAAACTCACTAAATATGGCTAATAGGTGTGAATTTGAAACTCGATTGTCTTGGGGTGAAAGACCTATGAAATTTGGATTGAGTGGATGTGGATTGAAAATTTAGAGAATATAAAAGACCCTTGTAACATTTGTGGTCTTTATTTCAAGGATTTTTCATTGAAAGCCTTGGAACCAATGTGGAGCATGGTGAGACAAAATAGATGGTGGAGGTCCTTCAAGGTGAAGCACAATAGTTGAACTCTTAGAGAAGAGTTAGGAAGAGTCTTAGGCTCAGTACCTAGGGGCTAGAGTGATCCTTTAGAAAAGATTAGGATCCTAACTAGACTAGAACAAGAGAAGTCATGTCTTGTGGTATTGTGCAAGCACACCATTGGAGTTTACTTCTATCAGATTGGTATCAGAGCCTCTTTGATCAGGCTTGTGGTTAATGTTACAACCACAGGAATATATTGGAGAGTCAACAATGGTGACTAAAGCTTAATTACAAAATAAGGTGGATGAACAAGAGGAGGAGAACAGGATACTCTGAGATAGGTTGGCTCAACTTGAGAAAAAATTTGATGAAGTTGATGTGAAGGCAGGTGAAGTGTTAGACAAGGTTGAAGGGAAAGGAAAAGACCTTGCCATTGAAGATGAAGTCCTTGAAGCTGACCCTGTCAGTGAACAAGAACTATTCTTGAAAGCTCTGAAAGTAATGAGTGGAAAATCATTGGAAGGAGTTCCCATTTTTTAGTGGAAAGATGGAACCATAGGTAGTCCTTGATTGGATAGAAGGACTAGAGAACCATTTTGAGTGTGATGGAATCACAGAGGCTCAAAAAGTGAAGGTTTCCAAAGCAAGGTTGAGAGGATCGACACTCACTTGGTGGAAATTCATCCAAGATGAGAGAGAGAAGGATGGGAAGAAGCCTACTGCTTCATGAAGAGATATGGTAGCAAAAGTAAGAGAGGCTTACATTCTCAAGGATTATGAAATCCAAATCCATAACAGAAGACAAGGTCTAAGGCAGAAGGACCTAGATGTCAACTCATACACTGAAGAGTTCCAAAGACTTGTATGAGGTCAAGGATAGCAGAAGCTGAGAAAGTGAAAGTAGAAATGTATCTTAATGGCCTCAAATGGACCATTCAAGATGAGATGAGTCTTTTGACTCCAGATATAGTTTAGAAGTGCCACGAAATTGCTATCAAGGTGGAGGATAAGTTGAAGAAGAAAAAAGACTTCAATACTTCAAGAGGAAGAGGTAGAGGAAGAGATACCAGAGGACCAAGAAGTGGTTAGGAAGAAGCTTTAAATACAAAGGACAATTAGAGAATAAGCTCATTGAATAGTGTTGGTTCTTTTTTATGCTGTGATTATTAAACAACAACCCTTTCACCCTTTGATGTATTTTACAAAGTACCCAACTCCCGGTATTCAACCAAGACTGAAAAGGACCAATTAACAAGGATGCAGATCCATCCTTCTGCACTTTAGGTTCTAAAAAACCAAGGGGGGCACACCCTTCAATGCCTTCAATACTATGTTTGGCATCATTCAGTAGAAATATAACAATGGTTTCAACACAACTAGGAGATAATAGGTGATCGGCTAATCACCCATTGAACATCGACCTTGAAGTGGAGTGTGAGATTAGTACAACACCACAAATCACATAAAACCTTCAGATATGTTGGAGTTTATGTTTAAATTATAGACTATAACCAAGATTGAGCTGAAAATGTATAGGTACAGAAGATACTAATCACCAACCAGTTTATCCATGGGCAATATCCTTTAACCAAATTTAGAAATGCAGTAATCAACTATAGTCAATGATTTTAAGCCATAAATACAATTCAGTCCAAATCATTACTACCTATAGAAATCCTCTTGTAGACAACCAGATGAAACTATGTCACATCCATAGCATTATTTAATCTAATCCTAGATCAGAACTGAAGAATGATAACACATACATAGGTAAATCCTATGTAGATAATTAGAGAATTCAAACTTCACAAGATTAACACCAAGGAGAGATATGAACCTTGAACTTCTGTATTAAGTATGAAAAATCACACTACTGCACACAAATTCGCAATCAGACAAATGCTTTTTCAATAAGCTACACAAGACCAATGAAAATATATTCTACCTTCAGCAAAACTAGTACAATCAACAAGCTATATCCCTAATCTAGAACCAACTGAAACTGGAAGCTCCTTGAGTTAAGCACAGCTTGAATCTCACTGTGGAGGCCAAGAATTTGGAACCCTATAACAAAGAAAGAATTCTGAATAAGTAGACCAAGAGAAACCATCAGATTCCTCCTCTCTTCAAAACCTGTCCCTTCTCTCAAATATCTTGAACTGAATCCTTCACAATTGCTCAAAAATCTGATTTTATCTGCCGATATGTCTTCTTTGTTTTTGCTAAATTTTAGTTGACTCATTGTTTCTTCATTTTGTTCAAACTAATTTGATCCTAGACTACAATTGACTGCAAAATCAGAATCCTCATTTCGAGACCTTTCTGGCAATATATGATACTCTATACTTCTGATAAAAATTGGCCCCTGAACCATTAAATCAAACTCATGCAAATAGTTTTAAATATTTCCAATTCTGGATTATAGTCTTCACATTATATATCAATTTTGATTTTTTAAATCCCTTTTATGCATAGAGCTGAGTGGGTCCCACGTGCCATGTGGCACCACTTGATTCACCTAAAAATCCACCTAGGTGCCTACATGTCCTGCTTGTGTCACGTGGCACCCTCTGAATGGTCCATAGGTCCAACTGGGCACCTACATCACTTTCCCTATGTCTAGCTAGCCACTTGTCTGATCACCATGTGGTGGCCTATCATGATGCCTTTATGATAACTAGCATCCAAATTTTTTTTCAAGGCTTCATGACAACTGTCCATTTTTGTCAGCTCGAGATGCATGCCATCTCGAATGACCTCATGCGCAGCCGCCACCTCATCGCCACCTCAACGCCACCTTGACCACATCACTATCGGCCCTGCCACGTGTCGCGTTATTGTGATCCCTTGAAGCTATCTACCTCGCATCTTTTGGATAGATTCTTTGCACCGATCATCAATTTTGATCTCCTCGAGATGCATTCCCAATCTGTAAGCCTCTCTGCCACATCACCTACCACATGTCCTCTTCGGGCCCCACCAAAATATTGTGTTTAATCCTCTGTCACTTGCTGGCCATAGTTTTCGAGGCACGCATGCATAGCCTTCTCTTGCTTCTTCAAACTATTGTGTAAGCATCATTGTTTATAAACACTCTAAAACTCTACTTTCCCATGCATGTGGGATATTATTTTGGAGGATTTTAAAGTCTTTTACCTTTCTTTTATGCCAAAATTAGAGGGCCCAGCAGCACTTTTACCTCTCCACCCAAGGGCTGTCACCAAGAGATATTGGATTTACTTCATAATACTATGTGATCATAATACTATAAAATAATAAAAATCTTATGCCACCCTGCGCATGTGGGACTATTGTCCAAACCTCTGCGCAAGCTTTTATGACCACAAATGAATTTGCAGCATCATCCACTTACCTATGTAGCCTTTTGTGCCAAGGCTATGAAACTTATTCTCTCATTGCACCTACCAGCACATTTGCTTTTAGGTTTTAATGTTTTTTCTTAAAAACGTGATGGCTTGGTTCACTACATAGCCTCTTACTACTCCAGCTTCCTTCAAAATAGTATATGTATTGCCTGCACAGGCCAAGCTAGCTTTACACCTGCCAATTTATTTGCCTAGAGTTTCAAAATCCTTCCTTACGCTACATGTGGGGTCTCCTCCCTTTTGGTTTTCTGTCAACACATTGCCATTATGCATGGATTCTCAATATGACAAGCTGCATCTTCCAATTCCAGCGTAGCCTTCGTCATTTTGGAAACAGTTTATATGCTTTGTCTTTGCTCCCATTAAATGGCACAACCTCTAATTTGTATTGCAATGGTATCTTAAATGCAATATGCTGGTCTCTATTTAATAACACTGACCATTCTTCATTTTCCCCAATGCGCAGCTAGTAACCTCACTCAACGTAGGCTCTCTCCCTTTCATTTGTGTGGGCATTCTCCTTCTTAAAAGTAGTTTACATGCCTTTTCTATGCCTCCACCTTGCTTGTGCTCCATGCGCTGGCCTTAGGAGACCACGCAACACTTCAATTTCTATGTGTAACTCTTAAATACACTGCACAGGATCTCCTTTGGTTTAAACACTTTCCATTGGTATTTTCTTGAAGCTTCTGATGACATGTAACTGATTGAATGTTTGATAATGTTAAGTTGAAGATAATGCAAGGCATTAAATCAGTTAATTTATTGTATTGTCATTAATGTCAACTTGATATCATCTGTACAGTCATGTACAAAATGCAAAAGACTTCAGAGAATCAAAGGAACAAATGTTATGCTTTCAACAATGCATAAAAGTCACTGAGTGACAAACAACACCAATAGAGTGTACACCATCGATAAAGGCAAAGAAGAATAGTCACAGTGATACCCGACGATCAGAAGTATAGTGTTTCCCGACAAAGAAAAACCACAGGATGCTCGACGAGCTAAAGATATAGTTTCTCAACGAATAGAAATCCAATAATGCCCAATGGATGGAGATCCCGAAGCTAACTAGAGTCTCACCAACAAAATTTTTAGTTGTCACTGATGACTAATTGTAAAGGTGACCAACGGAACAAAGAGTTTAGAAAATGACAAAATATCTAGCTGGCAAGAGCTAAAGATAGACTTAACTGGTTGTTTTCTTTGTTTTATTCAACCAAAGTTAAGTGATTCATTTGAATATGATTTGTACACTTGGCAAGAAGATAACTACGAGACAAATTAGGAGTTATGCTTTAAATCTAATTGGCTAGATTGTTTTTCACGCCAAGAATCAAGAATCAAGAAACAATGAATATCATGTCTATACAAGAGACAAGCTTAATTCATTTACGAATGGGATTAAGGGGAGTGAATAGAAAGAGGATGCTAAAGAGAAACTGATGAAGAAAAACTTCATACAGTCCTTATCAATCGAGATAAATGAGAGCTAAGAAATTCTGCAGACATTGACGAACAGTAAGCACAACATCATAGAGAAGAAAGTGTGGAACACAAAGGATTGAACTAATATATTTATCAGAGAGGTAATGTACTTAAATAGATCTAAAAATATGCAATTCAAAGTTGCAATATGAACAGGTCATAATGTTTCAGTTTAACCATTGAAGCATCAAGTCTCTTAACCGAGCAGGACTTAACAGTCTTCTATATATTGAGGTACATCCCAAGGAGTGCCAAAAAGGTTGATTCATGAAAGTAGCATTGGACTTGCCTGATACCTATTGACAGTCTAAGAAGGAGGCTGATTCAAGGATGGTAGCAATAGATGCCCGATACTAAGTGACAACCTCTATGTATAAAATCCTCTAACAATGTTGCACTTAACAATGTGTTTGTAACCTTTAACAGGGTTGGCTCCTAACATGCCTCACTTCAGAAGAGTGAAAATTTGGAGTACTGGTCCTAGTGGTTTTTCCCTTAATAGGGTTTCCATGTTAAAATTTCATGTGTTATGTGTGTATGATTCATTTTTTACTATTTTGTATCTGACATAGTTAACATTGGATTGGTCAGTATACTCTGCTTATTTACTAAGTTTCGGTAAATAGTTATACTACTTATCAATAATCAATAAAGAATAAGGATTGACAAAGAACACCGACAGACAGTTAAATTATTATTAGTATTTCATGGCATACATCTTGTAGGTACATAATAATTTGAGGTTTATTTATTGGTGGTTAAGTTTGAAGGATAAATTTTTGAGGCCACTGATTCACACCCCCCCCCTCTCATTTATTACTAACAATTGGTATCAGATCTTGTGTGCTTAGAGAGGAAGGTTTCAAGACCTAAGTCAAGATCACAAGATGAATAGACAAGATGTGCCCAAGTTGAATAAAGGCAACTTTACTTCATAGAAAAATAGGATAAGACTCCACTTATCAGGTATTGGTAATGATGTTACTCAATTCCTAGATACTAAATATGTGTTTCCCACAGGAGTATTAATAGTAGCTCAATTGAGAGAGAAGCATGAACGTAACTACATGGTCATATAGATTTCTTCCTCACTCTCCGATGCTTAATTTGAAGATGTCAAAGATTGAAAAACTACAAAGAAGATGTGGGACAAACTGAAGCTTGTACATGGAGGTGATACAAATTTTTTAAGAGCCAAGGCACAAAGCCTTAGAGAAAAATTTGATGATCTCAGAATGAAAGAAGGAGAAAAAATCACACAGTACAACACAATAATCAAATAAGTAGTCAACGCCGTATTAGGAGTTGGAGGTACACTTGAAAAGGAGACAGTGGTAAGTAAAATCTTAAGAACCTTATTTCCTGTATATGCTATTAGAGTTTCTTCCATTCAAGAAATGAGAGCAGTAGCAAACAATACAATTACTCTTGATAGTTTAATTAGTAAATTGATTTGATTTGAGATGAATAAATTTGATAATAGTGTCTTACCAAACTTAGAGTCTGCATTTAAGTCTTCTATGAGAATAAGCAAATCAAGTCATAGACACACATCTAGAAGAGATAGTGAAAGTGAAAGTGAAGAAGATGATATAGATGAAATAGAAGCACTTCTCGCTAGAAGAATGCAGAGAGGAAAAGGTAAATACGAAGGCAAGCTACCACTTGTATGCTTTAATTGTAAAGAGATTGGACACTTTGCTGCAAGATTTCCTAACAGAAGAAAAGATGACAGAGTTAATGATAGATCTTTTGAGAAGAAATTTGACAGAGAAGATAACAAGGATTACAGAAGTTACCGACAATCAGAAATAAGAGATACCCGAGACTACAAGGACAAAGGCAAGAAAGTCAGCTACCTAGCTGCTTGCAAAGATGAAGATACAAACACCGAACTTGATGAAGACATCGAGATGGTATTTGTGGTTGTGAAAGATGATTTAGATGAAGATGAAAGGTATATAGAAACTGCACTCATATCTAAGGTTAGCAAGAATGACATTTGGATTAGAGATAGTGGCTGCACTCACCACATGACCGGTGACAAAGAAAATTTTAACACTTTTGAGTATTATAATGGTGGTACAGTAAGAATGGGTAATGATACACCTTGTCTAGTTGAAGGTAAAGGA
>MU225000.1:1405123-1420309 GCA_018584345.1 Thuja plicata | reverse complement strand
TTGATGATTTTTCTAGGATGATGTGGGTTGCATTCTTAAAGGAGAAGTTAGAAGCCTTTGAGAAGTTCAAAATATTCAAAGCTAAGGTTGAGAATGAATCTAGACTAAAACTGAAATGTTTAAGATCGGATAAAGGAGGAGAACTCACCTATAACCAGTTTTATGACTACTGTGAAGAACATGGAATAAAAAGGCAGTTGAGTGCCCCTAGAACACATCATCAAAATGGAATTGCAGAAAGGAGAAACATGACTATACTTGATACAGTGCACACCATGATGATTGAAGGAAAACTTGCACACACCTATTGGAGAGATGCAGTGAACACAACAGTGTATACTATCAACAGAACACAATTCAGACCAGGCGTGGACAAGACACCCTATGAAATTTGGTTTGGTAATGTACCCATAGTAAAATACTTCAGAATATTTGGCAGTAAGTGCTACATCAAGAGATATGACAGTGTTGGTAAGTTTGATGCTAGAAGTGATGAAGGTATTTTTCTTGGTTACTCTACAAAAACAAAAGCTTACAGATGTTTCAATTTGAGATTAAAGAAGATAATTGAAAGCACACATGTTAAGATTGATGAGAAGTTTATGATTCAAGAGAGGTACTATGAACATGCACCTTTGATTGAAGAAGAACCCAGACCTAACAATAAAGATACTATGATTGAAGAAATGTTTGATTGCATTGATGTCTCATGCAATGACCCTGATTCAAGCAATGAAGAACAACAAAGTATAGAGGAATAAGTCACACCTAAGGTTCCCAAGTTTACATCCAGATACCACTCTAAAAATGATATCATTGGAGATCAAAGAAACACTGTTTTGACCAGATCAAAAGAAAAGAATCTAACAGTGGATGAAGAGGTATGTTTACTTTCACAAATTGAACCTTTAAGTGTTGAAGATGCTTGTAATGATTCTGATTGGAAAAATACAATGAAAGAAGAACTAGATCAGATAATCAAGAATGACACATTGGAATTGGTTCCTAGACCAAGTGATAAGAATGTGATTGGAACAAAGTGGATTTTCAGAAACAAAATGAATGAATAAGGTATAGTAATAAGAAACAAAGAAAGATTAGTATGTAAATAATATGTATAGAAAGAAGGAATAGACTACACTAATAAATTTTCCCCTGTGAGCAGACTGGAAGCCATAAAATTGTTTTTGGCATATGCAACAATGAAAGATTTTAAAGTTTATCAAATGGATGTCAAATCAGCCTTTTTGAATGGCGACTTAAAAGAAGAAGTCTACATAGAACAACCTGAAGGATTTAACCTTTCATATAGACCAGACATGGTATGCAGACTAAAGAAAGCACTTTATGGACTTAAATAGGCCCCAAGAGCGTGGTATGAGAGATTAGATGGTTATCTCACCAAGATTGGATTCAAGAAAGGAGTAGTAGATTGCAACTTGTTCACAAGAGAAACACCTGATGGATTACTATTGGTTGCCATATTTGTTGATGATATTATCTTTGGAGGTAATGACAAGCTCAGTAATGCATTTGCAAAAGAAATGTAGAATGAATTTGAAATGAGTATGATTGGTCCTATAAAATACTTTTTGGGATTGAATGTAAAAGAAACAGATAAAGGAATATTCATTAATCAGTCAAAATATGCAAAGGAAATATTGAAAAATTTCAATATGGAGGATTGCAAGCCCATATGCACTCCTATGATCACAGGAAGTAAAATTTCAAAAGATGATGACTCTACAGCAGTTGATAAAAAAATGTATAAATCTATGATTGGAAAGCTTATTTATCTAACTCAATCAAGACCTGACATATCTAATGCAGTTGGCATTGTTGGAAGATTTGCAGCTAAACCCAAGCATAATCACCTAATGGTAGTCAAGAGGATATTCAGATATCTTAAGGGAACTATAGACTATGGTTTATGGTATCCTAAATTAGAGAATACACAACTTCATGTGTATACTGATTCAGATTGGGCAGGTTGTATTGATGACAGAAAAATCACTTCAGGAGGAGCAGTATTTCTTGGAGAAAGGTTGGTATCTTGGACAAGAAAGAGGTAAAATTGTATTTCTCAGTCAATGGTAGAAGTAGAATATGTTGCAGCAACACTGAACTATACAACAATTGTTTGGATCAAGCAGATGGTTAAAGACTTTGGTAATCAAATTGACTATCCTATTGTTATTCATTGTGATAACACCAGTACTATTAAAATGTCTAAGAACCCTATGATGCACGCAAATACAAAACATAGAGATCAAGTACCATTTTTTGAGAGAAAAAGTTACAGACAAGGAAGTGACATTGGACTATGTAAGCACAAAAGATCAGCTAGCAGACATTTTCATGAAGCCTTTAGCAAAGGATACTTTTGAGTATCTAAGGGAGAAGTTAGGAGTCATTCCCTCTCCTAAGTCTGATTAAAGAAAGCAGCAAGTACATCAATCCTATGTGACTGATGAATGGTTGACTACTCTACTTCTGGAGTAGTACCTATGCATAATGGTTTATGGCACCCTTTTCCATTGATGTCAATGGGGGATTATATACTAAAAACAAAGAAAAAAAGGAACACATACAAGGAGCTTATACTCTGGGGGAGTATACATATAAAACATAGTCCATGTAACTGCAGCAGTGTAGATGAATCTTTGATGAGGATATTGAGAAGATTGTAAAAGAAAGGAGACACCATGAACATAAGTTGTTTTTATCATATGTTGCCATCAATGCCAAAGGGGTAGATTGTTGGAGATTTGATTTTGAACAATTGATTGATTGTATGTTTGTCATTGATGATGACATATAATACACAGTAGTACTTCTATATGTACTTATCCATATGATGACATGAAGAATAGCATGGATAGATACATGTTGTTGACATGTTTACTATGCTATGTTCATACACATAGACCCAGATATGATGTTTCAATAAAGATATATAATTCTGTTATTGATGGTTACAGTTCTAGAGGAATAACAGTTTAAGGCCGACATATGTAACATGTATATTGATTTGCGCCTATCTTCAGGACATGCGTGTGTATTTTCATGATGAGTTATGAGTTGTTGATATTAATCTAAATGCACCAAATGTGTTTCAAGAATATTGCAATGTTATGGTCAATTTGGTGAAGCCGACTTAGTGAAGCAACACATCTATTTAGTTTATACTTGCACGGTTGTAATTATGCTTGCGTGCTTAGTAGAGCCGACAAAGATGTTATGAAGAGTTGTCTAACAGGCCCCATGATCTCATACTTAGAGTATGTACTTATAGAAGGTCATTTGTGATAAGAAGAGTTGTGAAAGCCAAAGATAAGAAAAGCAGAGCAGAGTGTTAAAGCAACAGAGCTATATTTATCATATGTTGATAATATAGATATTGAAGTTGAAGCTTTCAGAATACAAATAAGATTGTTGTAGTGCTTTACAAGGGATTAAAGCATCGGCACACAAAAGGAACTGATCAGACAAGCAGTGTCACAAATAGCAGTTCACCTTGTTGATACAGTGTGTATCAAATAACCATAAGGTTGTAGCCTTCACCACTTGGATAGTGAGTCCTTGGATAGTGAGTCCCCCACCCCTAATCGGGTTACATGTAAAAGACTCCTAATAGGGTTAGACTGTTAACTAGGTCACTATACTACTGCATTGTATTGTACAACTCCTAACAGGGTTGACATATCTTTTAACAAGGATTACTACAAACAGTATAGTTCTTTGTGGGTGCTAATTCCCACCAGGGTTTTTACCATTTGGTTTCCCCATAACCAATTGATGTGTTGTGTAATGTGTTATCTGAATGTGCATTTAATTTATATCAATCTAGATTAATAATTACAAAATATTTAAAGTTGCTGATAACTGATTCACCCCCCCTCTCAGTTATCTCTGAAGTATTCTAACATCTCTTAGGTTGAGCAGACCACTCAAAAATTGGATTTCCTTTTAGCTTCCCAAAAATTAGGTTCCTTATTGAAAACAAACACACCACACCACAAGACTGAAAGAAAAGCATCTTTACAACATGTAAAATATTCACAAAAGGCCAACAACCATCAAACTAAAATCACTACTTATCCCTATCAAAAACTTGATTCTCATTTCCATGGATCATAGGTAAGCGATACTTATTATTTCTTGCAACATGATCCAACATGCTGCCCAATATCTTCAGCACATCAAATAAAAAATAATAAACATCTTCCTTGTCTTTAGGTGCTTGGAAGTCATCCCAATACTGAGAAAACTGATCATTATGTAACAAAACACTGTCACACTCTTTACCATTACTGACAAGTTGAAAATGAAAACATTCCAACTCCTCATCATGGCTAGAATCAAACATAGTTTGGATGTTAGTTTGCACAAAGGACCCAATTTTAGTCATAACAAAAACTTGCAAACTATCCAAGTCAAAACATGATTGCATAACATTTGAGACTTCTTGCTGATTAGAACTTTTACTAGCACTCTCCAATTCTGAAAATGTATCATTAAGTAACAACTCATTTGCCATTTGCAAATCTGAAAACACACATGTATATCTTTCACTCTTCTCAAGGGAGTAATCAATATTCTGATGTACACATGAATCATCCATGCAAAAATCATCAAAATATGAATCCATACCAGCCTATGAGTCATCATATTCATCATATCTAACATACAAAGACTTCTCCCAATCATATGCATTCCCATCTTGCATATTGTTTGCCTCGGAAGTAGGAAAAAGAAAATCAGCATAGTTTTCATACTTTGCATCCATTTTTGTGTCTTCATTATCAAAGCATATATCAGCTGGGCATTGGAAAGTAGGTCTAAATTAGATGCATACCTTTGAAAATCAGCAGCCAATAACTCTGATATTTCTTCACTACTTAGTGAGTATTGAATTTGTTTTCACCGCCTTTAATCTCATTCTTATTTCTGTAGATTCCTCTGCCATTGGGAACAAGGATTGAAGTTTATTTACTCATGTCTTCTTGTGCCCAAGATTCATCACTACAACTATCATCCACATCATAATCCTTCTCTTTCTATCCACAAGAATCTTCCCTAAGCTAAGAACAGGGGTCTGCCCTGTCATGCTGATAATAAAACAAATCTTCAAATCCCACCGACAAATATGAAACTAGAGATTCATCCCAGACATCTTGACATTTAGTAACCTCACTATCATTATCATAATCAAAATTTTCATCATAATTAGAGTCAGCATCATCAGTACTTTAGATTCACATTCTTCAAAATCATCTATCCCTTTTTTAATAATTTGAATGCCTTCTTCTTTACACGATGCAGATCAATTTGCTGACTTAGGCATAGAAAGCTGTAAAGACAACTGAAGATATGCAGACTCTTGAAGTTCAATCCCTTTTGAAAGCTTATCATATGCATTGGAAAATCTTTTATAAAAAAAATGTATGGATTCTTCATTTATCTCTCCTACATGTCTTTTCAAAAACAAAATGGCTTGGTCTTGTATTCTTTGATTAAATAATGCAATATCCTTTTGGATTTATTCAAGATTTGCTGGACAAATTTTAGATATAGGAAACATATCTTGATCCATTGACAAGATACAATCCATTACACTACTTATATATAATACATCTTTTCATTCATAGAGATTTCATCCAACTATGCAATCATAACAACATAACATACTTCTGAATCTGATAACTGAGATTTGTAAATCAAGAAGTATGGGAAACTATTAAATTCACTTTCCTTTTCTCTAGTGACTTCTTCACTTAGTAAGGAAACAAATATATCTCATTAAAAATTTTGAGGGATACCTGGGAAAATGCTTTTGTTGCTGTCCTTCTAAATTTCTTTCTGATTTTGTCATTCACCACTGAATCTTTTGAGCATCTACTAGATCCTTGCTGCAAGTGTTCCCAACTGATCATCAATTTTCTTTCATCTAAATGTGTATGTGGCAGCCACATGGCACCCTCTAATTTATCCATAGGTCCAGTTGGGCACCTGCATCATTTGCCCTGTATCTAGCCCACCACTTGTATGATCACCATGTGGTGGCCTGTCGCGATGCCTCTATGATAACTAGCATGAAACTTTCTATTCAAAGCTTCACAATAACTATCTATTTTCATCACCTTGGGATAGGTTCCACCTTAGATGACCTCCTTCATGGTTGCTACATCATCGCCACCTCGACACCACCTCGACCGCACCATTGTCAACCCTGCCACGTGTCGCAATACCTTGAATCTATCTACCTCGCATCTTTCAGATAGAGTCTTTGCGCCGACCATCAATTTTGATCTCCTCAGGATGTGCACCCAATCTACAAGCCTCTCTGCCATGTCACTTGCCACATGTCCTCTTTGGGCCCCACCAAAATATTGTGTTTAATCCTTTATCGCTTGCTGGGCATAGTTTTTGAGGTATCCATGCACGCGCGCGCATGCATAGCCTTCTCTTGCTTCTTCAAACTATTGTGTAAGCCTCATTGTTTATAAACACTCTAAAACTCCACTTTCCCATGCATGTGGGATATTGTTTTGGAAGATTTTAAAGTCTTTTACCTTTCTTTTGCGCCAAAATTAGAGGGCTCAGCAACACTTTTACCTCTCCAGCCAAGGGCTATCGCCAAGAGATCTTGGATTTACTTCATAATACTATGTGATCATAATACTATAAAAAAATCAAAATATTATGTCACCCTACGCATGTGGGACTATTATCCAAACCTCTATGCATGCTTTTATGACCACAAATGAATTTGTAGCATCATCCACTTACCTGCACAGCCTTTTGTGCCAAGGATGTGGAACATATTCTCCCATTTCACCTACCAGCACATTTTATTTGAGGTTTTAATGTTTTTTCTTAAAATCGTGATGGCTTGGTTCACTACACAACCTCTTACTACTCCATCTTCCTTCAAAATAGTATATGTATTTCCTGCGCAGGCTAAGCTGGCTTTACACCTGCCAATTTATTTGTCTTGAGTTTCAAAATCCTTCCTTATGCTGCACGTGGGGTCTCCTACCTTTTGTTTTTCTGTCAACACATTGACATCATGAGAGGATTCTCAATATACCAAGCTACATCTTCCAATTCCAGCATAGCCTTCTTTATTTTGGAAACAATTTATATGCTTTGTCTTTGCTCCCATTAAATGGTGCAGCCTCTAATTTGTATTTCCTTGGCATCTTAAATGCAATATGTTGGTCTCTTTTTAATAACACTAACCATTCTTCATTTACCCCAATGTGCACCTAGCAGCCTCACTCAATGTGGGCTCTCTTCCTTTCATTTGCGTGGGCATTCTCCTTCTTTAAAGTAGTTTACATGGCTTGTTTATGCCTCCACCTTGCTTGTACTCCATGCGCTGGCCTTTGGAGACCACGCAACACTCTAATTTCCATGTGCACCTCTTAAATACACTGCGAAGGCTCTCCTTTGGTTTAAACACTTGCCATTGGTATTTTCTTGAAGCTTCACATTTAATATGTGCTTCTTTTTGTTGGAGATTTGCTTTTGTGCAAATAATTGATTGTATGTTTGTCATTGATCACAACATATAATACACAACAATGTTCTATATGCAATTATCAGTACAAATGTTCTAGAGCTATGCATTTTTACTTTCGAGATGTATACATGTTCTAGATGCTATGTGCATTCATGCTGAGTCAGATATGAAGTTTTAGTTGAGTTATGTTAATCAGTTATGACAGTTGAAGTGACTGAAGACTATCTGTGAAGAGTCGACGTAATTACATTATTTCTTGAGTTGCACCTATCTGTGGGATATGCATGTTTGTATTCATGTTTAGTTATGAGTTAAAGATAATTATCTAAATGTGCCAAACATGTTCCATTAGAATCGTGAAGTTGGAGTTAATTTGGCGAAGCCGACTTTGTGAAGTGTCTCATTTATTTAGTTTGAGTTGCGCAGTTCTAACTTTGATTGCGTGGTTAGTTAAGTCAACAAAGAAGTTGATGAAGTGTTTCTAGATACCGTCATGACCTTATCCTTGGTGAAGATACATATAGCATTTCAAATGTGTTTGCTAAGTGTGGAAAAATGAAGTGAAAAAGAAAAGACAGAAGAGAGTAGGAAGTCAGACAGAATAAGTTGAAGATCTATGTGAAGAAACAGAAGAAGATTACAATTCATTGGAACTGATCAAGATAGTAGGTCTACTCAAACAGTTCATCTATCATATATAGTGTATATCTATTCTACTAAAGGTTGTATCCTTCATCATTTTAGTAGTGAGCTTTTGGATAGTGAGTCCTCACCCCTAATAGGGTTACTTGTAAAAGACTCCTAACAGGGTCTGACCTTTAACCAGGTCTCTATACTTATTGCATTGTAAAGAAAAAATCCTAACAGGCTTGCAAGATCTCCTACTAGGGATGATTATACTCAAGTATAGTTCTTTGTGGGTACTAATTCCCACCGGGGTTTTTACCTATTTGGTTTCCTCATAACCAAAATTGTTGTGTTCTATATTGTGTTATCTGAATGTGCATTTGCTTTATGTTAATTTATATCTAAGAGAAGAAAATAATTAAAATAGCTGATAACTTATTCAATCCGCCGCTCTTAGTTATCCTTTGGGACTATTCCAACACTTTTCCCATCAGATTGTCATGGTTAAACATTGACTCCATTCTATTATGGCACAGGTATGGCAATCAAATTTGGTAAGTGTTAGAGTTTTTTGTGTTTATGAAGTATGCAATGTTTCTCTTCTTCATGTGCACTACCCCCACCCTATCATCTGTAGGCTTTACTCTCCATGCACAGCATGTAAGGAAATTACACTTGCCAATAGAAACTTGTTTGAAACTCTTAACAAACCCTCCTTTCACAAATCACGCAGACTATCATGACATTTGCATATGCATGGAAGTTTCATGCGCAATCCCCACACACCATAGTGCACAGGATTTGCTTTGGTTGACATCTACCAATACACTTTGTCTTTTAAATCATCTCACTAACCTCCACTAGCCTACACTCGCAAAGTGCATTTGCATTGAAAGTTTTATAAGAATACTTAAAAACATAACCCCCTTTCATTTGCGCAAACATTACTCATTATCTTGCGCAAGTGTAGTTGCTAGATTTAAAATGTAAACACATCTCAACCATGCAAAGTGACCTCCAAGAATATAGCCTGATCTATAACAATGTGTTGGCCAATACACCCCACCCGATTAATGGAATTACAATATACAAATATTGTCATTCACCCAATTTGAACAAAACAAAGTAATGGTGTATGACGAAAATGCCGCCAAAAGTATGCTTGAGCCACTAATGCAAGAAATGTACTCCACCACTATCACTACACAGACTATCAAATGACACTCATAGCATCTGGTTCACTTGTATCAACTGTTTCATAAATATAACATAAATTTGCATTTATATTTTTTGCTCTTTCACAAAGCCCCTTTTTAATGGCACATCAGTGAGGATATTGGCGAAGATGGATGATTCTGTCAGTTCTTCAAATTGACATTTTCTCTATGTCCTATGATTTCTTTACTCATGCTTTGACGAATATCTATATTATTTCCAAAAATTTCCCCCTTTATATTTGACCATTAAAATCCATATTTCAGATATTTTTCCACGTACTACAAATGAGTAAACTGCTCTCATAAATGCACTCATAAAAACTGAGTCATATAAGGGACCTCAAACACTTGATGAATATGATCCTTGGTGCACAAATACCAGCTTCATACAATGGTTTTGCATGACTCATATTTAGGTCTAAAATGTCACTTGTCGAAGTTGCTCTTTCAAACTATCTTCAAATTACCCTGTCAAGTAACAATAAAACACATCTGGTTTTGACTTTGGAAACAAGTCAAACAATCTTCTGAAAGCCCAAGATTCTAGATATTGGAAATATGTGATATGGATATGATGAATCCAGAAGGAAAACTCATGATGATAACCCAGTCACATTTGGTTGCCCCTCAAAGGTAGCCACTTGGAAATACAAAATACAGAAGACATGAGGAATAATGATTTCAGCAAATGAAAAGCATCTGGGAAAATGTGCATACGAAACCCTCAGGACCTGAGACCTTGAAAAATTGAAGTAAATTTGGTCTACAATGCATGGGTGCCATTTTATTGATGTGAACAATCATGGAATTCAAGATATAACATCACAAACAGGGCCTCCGACTAAACTATGCAACTGATCTGCATTAAATTGTTAGAAATTGCAAACGGAATCAGATTGACAAACTGGGAAAACAAATTCATCATGGCCTGAAAATATTCATGGTAGCACATTTCCATGTCTAAAATATAGGGGAGCATTCAATTTTATATTCCATTCAACCGGGTGTAAACTTGTAAGACTTCAAAGTTAGCAACTTCATAATTCTGGAGTTTCACATTCCGAGAATCAACATTAATTGCAAATGGAATGACTTTGGAAAAATGTGAAAATGAACTCATGGGAGTCTTAAAATAGAAACATATCTTCTCTCTCTCATTCCTAAAAAACCTGAGACCCATCCTTATATCATGAAACTCTATCAGGTCAAAGATGCAAGTATGCAAAGTAGGTCATTTACTATAACCAGACAATATGCAGAATGCAGATTTAAGTGAACACCTTTAAACAACTATCTTCAAAAATCATCAAATATAAATTATGAAAGTTGTGACTCATTTCATCTACCCCATAATAGGTTTTTAACATTTTCCCCAATCAATATCTTATGAAAATCCTCAAGTCACATTTTACTTGCACTTCAAGTAGGCTTCTTCGAAAAGTTTTCAAGGGTACTCACCGTGCCTTAGAGAAAATTTTGAATTGGTCACTCCAAATTTGTCCCAAATTTGAGAGTACCAAAAAATAGCATGAAGGAAACTTCAATAGAGGAAGTTCAATTAGAGGAAGGAACTCAAACAAAAGAGGAAGAGGCAGTGGCCAAGGAAGAGGCAACTATTTTGCCAACATGAAGTGTTATCATTGTAACTAGTTAGGACATCCAGCTTATAGGTGTCCAGAGAAGGGAAGTACCTCTCAAGGAGGAGAAAAAATAGTGAACTATATTAATGAAGAGACAAGTGGGAAAAAGAACCCTTAAGTCCCATTGGAATCAGAGGAGGAAGAAAACCTTATGATAAGGAGAACTCTCATAAAAGAACCAGTGAAAGAAGAAAGCACACAGATGAGAGAACTATTTAGAGTAAAGTGTAAAATGATGGGAAAGGTGTGTAGATTCATCATAGAATTAGGATCAACTAACAACATAGTGTTAGAGGAGGCATTCAATAAGCTAAACATGACAAGGATACCCCACACCAACCCTTATAAGGTCACATGGCTTAACAAAGGACAACATGTCCTAGTTAATGAACAAGCTTGGGTGGAATTCTCCATTGGGAGATATAAGGCTAAAGTCTTGTGTGATGTCTTACCTATGGATGCATGTCAATTTCTCCTAGGAAGACCATGGCAATTTGACTAGATGGATATGCATAATGGAGTGAAAAACTCCTACACTTTCAAGAAAGACAATGTGACATACAAAATTCAGTCACTATTAGAGGATGTAGAAGTAAAATCTACTGGTCCCAATGTTCTCATGGTGGGTGAAAAGGAGTTCTTAGAGACTCTAGATGAAGGAGAAGGAATTTTATTTGCACTAGTGTTGAAGCCAAAGGAAGTTGTGGACAAATTAGAGAAGAAGACAGAGCTACCCAAAGAAGTCCAAGAGATGCTAGTAAAGTATAAAGGGATAGTAAGTGATGGAAAACCAACCACCTTACCACCTAAGAGGTTAGTAAGACATCAAATAGAATAAATACATGGAGCTACCCTACCCAATAAGGCAGCCTATAAAATGACTCCCCAATAGAATGAAGAGATAGCTAGACAAGTTCAAGAATTGTTAGAACAAGGTCTTATAAGAAAGAGTATTAGCCCTCGCGCCATACCCACAGTCTTAGCACCTAAGAAAGGGGGAACTTCAAGGTTATGTATAGACTTCAAAGAAATCAATAGGATTACCATTAGGAATAGGTTCCCTATCCTTAGGATAGAAGTCCTAATGGACTGTCTAGGAGGGGCTAGTTACTTTACAAAGATAGACTTAAAAAGTGGATACCACCAAATAAGGGTGAATGAAGGGGATGAGTGGAAAACAACCTTCAAGACTACAGAAGGACTGTATGAATGGATTGTCATGCCATTTGGGTTGTCAAATGCCCTATCAACATTCATGAGGTTGATGAATGAAGTACTTAAAAAGTATAATGGGAAGTTTATAGTGGTCTACTTACATGATATACTCATCTATAGTAAGACAAGGGAAGAGCACCTCAAGCACTTGGAATTGGTTTTTAAAAATTTGTAGGAGGAGAAGTTGATGACCAACTTAGAAAAGTGTGATTTCATCAAAATTGAGCTGGTGTATCTTAGTTTTGTACTATCACAGGGCAATTTAAAAATGAATCCAAGCAAAGTTGAGGCCATCATCAACTGGCCTAACCCAAGGACAAGCATTGAGGTAATGATCTTTCATGGTCTTGCACAATACTATAGAAATTTTATTAAACATTTTAGTGCAATATGTGCTCCTATGTTAGATACAATTAAGGGAGGCATGAAGAAAAAATTTGTTTTGAATGAGCAAGCTATTAATAGCTTTGAACTACTAATAAAGAAGATAGAAAACCAATCAATTTTAGTGTTGTCAAGCTTTGAAAAATTGTTCACAGTGGAGTGTGATGCCAGTAATGTGTAAATTGGAGCAGTCTTAAGCTAGGAGGGAAGACCAGTGGCTTTCCATTCAGAGAAGTTGAGTGAAGCTAAGAAGAAGTATTCTTCTTATGACCTAGAGGTGTATGCTCTGGTCTAGTCATTGAGAAAATGGAGGCATTACTTATTGCCAAAGGAGTTTATAGTCTATTCTGACAATCAAGCATTGAGTTTCTTGAAATCACAAGACAAATTGAGTCATAATCACATGAAGTGGGTTGAATACCTACAAGGATATACATTCAACATCAAACACAAGAAAGGGTTGTATAATAAAGTTGTAGATGATTTGAGCAGAAGAGCATTGACCATTCAGGAGATTTAACTGTAGAGTATGGGAATTGACAACTTCAAGGACATGTATGAATAATATGAGGACTTTGCAAACATCTACAAGGTATGTTGAGAGTATAAAAACCACTTTCATGGTCAATACTCTGAATACACCTTTTAGTCTAGTCTATGGATTAAAGGGGGTCAGTTCTGTGTCCCTAGGGGGTCAATAAGAATGAATCTCATACAAGAGAAACACAATGGTTCACTTAGTGGCCATTTTGGGGTTAATAAAACTTAGGATTTAGTCCAAAGATTCTATTTTTGGCCCAAGATGAACTTGGGTGTGAAGAGATATGTTGACGATTGTGTTATCTATCAGAAGGCCAAAGGAACATCTACAAATGCAGGCCTATATCAGCCCTTACCCATTCCAACCAGGCCATGGGAATGCCTAAGTATGGATTTTGTGGTAGGTCTACCCAAGACTAGACAAGGAATGGATAGTGTCTATGTGATTGTAGACATATTTAGTAAGATGGCTCACTTTGTGCCATGCAAGACAACGAATGATGCTATTCAAATAGCTTCTTTATTCTTCAAGGAAGTTGTTAGGATTCATGGTTTACCACTTAGTGTCTGACAGAGACACCAAGTTTATGAGCCACTTTTGGAAGAAACTTTGGTAGAAGTTGGGCACCAACTTATCATTTGGATCTACCTACCATCCTTAGTCAGATGGTCAAAAAAAGGTAGTAAATAGGAGCCTTGGTAATATCATAAGGTGTTTGACAAAGTAGTATGGTAAGACATTGGACTAACTCATTGCACAAGAAGAATATACTTATAATGATACTATGAATAGGACCACAGGGAAATGTCCTTTTGATATTTTATATGGAATCCATCCTAAAGGAATTCATGAACTCAGAGACCTTAAAGATGGAGGTAAAGGTAGTGGATATGCTAAGGATTTTGCATATGCTATGCAAGAAGTCCATAACACAATCAGGAAGACTCTCACTGAGAATACAGAGAATATCAAGACAAAAGTGGATGAGAGAAGAAGGGATGTCCAATTCAAGATTGGAGATCTAGTGATGGTTCATCTCAATAAAGAAAGAATTCAGAAAGGAACACCTCACAAACTTGAGATGAGGAGAATTGGTCCATGTGTCATCCTAGACAAGTATGGAGCCAATGCTTACAAGGTGGAACTTTTGGAGGATTTGGGTTTATCACCAGTATTCAATGTTGCAGACTTGGTACTATACAAAGGACCAATCCCCAATGTTGATTAGAGTCTGAATGAAGTCATACAGGAGGTTGAAGAACTAAACTTTCCATCTACACCAATCAAACAAGCAGAGATCATTCTAGATTCTAGAGTTTACAACAAGACCAGGAAGAAGGGGTATAAAGTAAACTTGATCAAATGGAAAGGACAATCTAATACAGATTTAGTATGGATCAAGGAAAGTGAATTTAAGAAGTTGGGGGTTGACACCAACTTACTCAATCCTAGGATGGATTGAAGTCATTTGTTCAGGGGAGGATGGTGCAGGAGCACCTACGAAATCTTCAAGCCTTTGAAGATTTTGGCTTGTATCTGACCTTAGCCAAGTTAGAGATGTGTGTTTTCTTTGAGGCCTTAGTAGGTCATGTGGGCTAGGTGAGTTAGTGTTACTACTAAGGTCACCAAATAGTCAGTGTTAGTTTTTTTTGTTAGTTTAGACCTATTTGGTCTAAAGTTGGGATTTGGGTTCAAAATGTGTTCTAGACCCATGAAGGATGTAAAAGATGCCTTGAGGTGATTAAATAGGGTTAGTTCATCAAAACTACATGGCATAGAGGCCCTATATTCTAGTTGGCATTGTAACACCCCAAAATTGGCATCTTGCAACCCTAACAGATTTTGTTGTATTTATTATTCTTTTGAATCATCAAAGTCCTATTGTACTAGGAAATTCTGAGTTTTGCCTGACTCTACTTGACCTAAGTGTCAAATGCAGAAAATCCTAAATCTGCATTAATCATACATTATATTTAATTCCTAAATATCTATTGGCTAAACAAACCTTATGATCGAATTAATTTAATTATAAAG
>MU225000.1:1382091-1402885 GCA_018584345.1 Thuja plicata | reverse complement strand
AAGTATGGTGGTACCTTTGTACAAGCCACAGTACCATTAGAAGAAGAAGCTAAAAATAGAGCTATCAAAGCTTGGATCTATAAAGGAGATGACAATTCTGAACAAACTACTCCTCCTTATGACATAAGGGCTTGATTGAACCACTTAAAGCTATTGGTTGTAGAACATGAGACTCTATAGGTATAGGCTTCGAAAAACTCGCATTTCAACTGGGGATAAACAAGTTTGTACCTCGAGCAGATAAACAACCAGTACCTGAAGAAACATCTAAAAATGAAAAATCTGAGGATAGCTCTAATGAGGATAGTTTTCCTTATCCTATTCATCCAGACCTAGCGACATTCTTTGCTGAGCTAGATGACTTTATACTGCAGGTCAGTACAGTAGACACTGACAGTGATTTTGATAACACCACTTCCTTTGCTCCATTAACTTATGAGGTGTGGAAATAAATATATACTCTAAATCTAGGTCATCAGGGTGATTTATACATACCACCACACTTTCAAGAACAGTTTGAATAGGAATCCTAGTCACTTCTCATTACACAAGAGGTAGCTGATGCTACAAACACTAATGAGGTACCTAGGTCAAAAGGTGCTCATCTGACCATATAGCAGAGGTTCTCGATAGAACTCATCCCAACTGGGGACAAAGGGTTGATTTCACTCACATTCTTGACATGACACCTAATGATGAAACAGACTCTCATGAATATGAGTTCGACAGCTTGTCATATGCCACCTCTATAAGAGATACAGATACAGCTAATGCATATGAAAACCTTCTTGAAGTAGGTAAATGGTCTAGTGTAAGGTCACACGAGTTTGACTCCATAGATTTTAACATGTCATCTACTACGGTCACTAGGAATCAAAGGAATTTGACTATACCTCTGGATGAGATTGCTTTAGGTCTCGACTTGCTTGTCCATTCTTTTAATGATTATACCATGAACGCACTTGAATCCGTCACTTCTCTTTCACTTCACCATATTGAGCTTATAGACTGGAACTCTACCTCCCTATCTAATGAATTCCTTACATTATAGAATGATTATGCCCTTTCCTATTACCTATATGTTGTCAAAATTGTAACATCCTCCACTAGCGAAGAAAGTGTCAACATGACTGAGGCTGACATCAAGTATCTTAGTCAAACAATCAAAAGAAGAAAAAATAGGCACTTTGATGGTGAAAACCACATTGTGGCAGTATCAGAGCCTAAAACAGTCAAAATAAAAGACATATTCAAGGGTGAAAACCTCTCTGAGGTGCCTGAGGATGAGATACTTGATGCACTTTCAAGTCATTTTTAGGAATGATCATCTGTGCTTATTTAACCAACTCAACCTATCAACTTGGGTATAGAGGAAGAACCTCAGATCATTCACTTGGCACAACCACTATCAGAGGTATAAAGAGAGGAATTCACTACATTCTTCAGGAGAAAAAAGATAAACTTTGCATGGAAATATTTAGACATGTCGGGGTTAGACCCTAATCTAATCATGCACCATTTGTCCATTGCACCAGGTGTCAAGCCTGTCAAGTAGAAGCTTCAAAAAATACATCCACATGTCGCTCTACTTGTCAAAGATAAATTGGAGAAACTACTTAAGGCAGTGTTTATCAGAGTAATTGACTATGCAGAGTGGATCTCTAATATAGTTCCAGTATCAAAGCATGATAAATCTATACGAGTCTGCACAGACTTCAAAGACTTGAATTTGGCATGTCCTAAGGATGAATTTACATTAACCAATATTGATATGATTATAGATATGACAATAGGGTATGAAATGTACTCACTAATGGATGGTTTCTCTGGCTACAACCAGATAAAAATTGTGCCAAAGGGCCAAGTGAAAACTGCTTTCACATGTGCCTGGGGCACTTTCTGTTGGAATGTCATGCCCTTTGGACTCAAAAATGTTGGTACTACATATAAGAGAGCTGTTACTACTATATTTAATGACATGATGCATAAAATAATGGAATATTATGTGGATGACACTTTAGCTAAGAGCATGCACCGAAAGAAGCATCTTGCAGATCTAGGTCCTATACTAGATTGTATGGAATAGTTCAGTCTAAGGCTCAATCCTAAGAAATGTGCATTTGGTGTAACATCTAGAAAATTGCTTGGCTATATCATCTCTACCAAAGGCATCAAAGTGGATCCTACAAAAGTACAAGCTATCATGGAAATGCCACCACTAAAGAATATTAGAAAAATGAGAGGGCTTCCAGGCCGATTGCATTCTATCCGGTGTTTTATCTCACAACTGGCGGACAAGTCACAACCACTCACCAAGACTTTACACAAGGGTGTGGCTTATCAATGGAACAAAGAATGTTATGAAGGGTTCACACAAATCAAATAGTATCTTGCAAACCCACCAATCTTGATGCCTCCTATTCATGGGAAGCCACTTATACTTTACATCTCTGCTATGGATACATCATTGGGTATCCTATTGGCTCAAGAAGACCAACACAAAAAAGAAAGGGGTATTTATTACATTAGTAGAACTCTGGTCTCATATGAAACAAAATATTGTTCTATAGAGAAGGATTGCCTTGCAGTGGTATTTGCTTCACAAAAACTACAACACTATATGTTGGCTCATACTACACATCTAATTGCTAAAATTGATCCTCTGAAATATTTACTTTGTAAAGCTACCCTCACAGGTAGACTAGCTAAATAGGTCATGCTTCTCAGTGAATTTGATATTGAATATGTCGAAAGAAAAGCCATTAAGGGACAAGCAATAGCAGATTAATTGGCAGAAGCACCTCTAGTAGATCATCAACCATTGCACATTGAATTTCTAGATGAGTCCATATTACTTCTCACACATCGATCATAGACTATGTTTTTTGATGGTTCATTTACCCAACAGGAGTCAGGTGCTGGGATACTTTTCATTACACCTCAAAGGTACTCTTTACCAAAAGAATATAAGATGTTGTTTCCTTGTACAAACAACATTGCTGAGTACGAAGCCTTAATCAATGGTATGAAGATCTCCCTTGAGTGGCGAGTAGACAAACTCAATGTTCTTGTAGATTCACAGTTAGTCATCAATCAAGTAAATGATATCTATCAGACAAAAGATGACAAGTTGGTGCCTTATAAATGGTTGGTTGATGACCTCAAAAGGTATTTTACTCACATCACATTTCAAAAAGTTCCAAGGGCAGATAATAAAGTAGCAGATGTCATGGCTACTCTTACCTCCATGCTACGGATGCTAGAAAATGATTTTTGACATGAATTCCTATTGGAGACGTTACGCTACCCATCCTATGATTCCCCTGATTCCCAGATGATCTATTCTATCATTGGACATGACTCATCTTGCTACCATCATATCTTTTCCTACCTTTATGACTAGATTGTTTCACACACTTACACTCAGAATGAGAAACGTCACTTAATCTGCAGTGCTTTGTGGTTTGTTATCATAGCTAATGACTTGTATAGACGTGGTCTAGACGGTACCTTCCTTAGGTGTTTAGAACCTGATGATTCCAAATGTGCATTAGTAGAGGTGCATGAAGGTATCTATGGGTCTCACTCTAATGGCCTGACATTGGCCCGTAAACTTATTAGAGCTGGTTACTATTGGCCAGATATGGAAAAAGAAGCTACATAGTTTGCTAAGTCTTGCAAACAATGTCAACTACATGGTAATCTGATTCATGCTCTAGCCAAGGAGCTTATTCCCTTCATTACTTTCTGGCCATTTCAACAATGGGCCTTTGAATTGGTGGGTCAGATTTATCCCTCGTCCTCAAATGGACATAAGTTCATAATCACATCTACAGACTATTTTACCAATTGGGTGGAGGTAGTTCCTCTCACCGTTGCCAACGAAAAATCAGTAGCTATGTTCATTCTCAAGTACATCATCTGTAGGCATGGTGTACCCTTAGCAATAATCACTAATAATGGGGGGGAAATTCAAAAACAAGGATTTGATAGAGCTATGCTCTAAGTTTAAAATTACTTAGCATTGGTCTTCCATCTATTATCCCAAGGGTAATGGACAGGCAGAAGCATCCAACAAGACAATCCTTAAAATCCTGCATCGCACATTACACAGATCCGGATGAGATTGGCATCTCCAGATCAATCCAGCTCTTTGGGCATACAGGACAAGCATAAGAAAACCAAAAGGGGATACTCCCTATGCTTTGGTTTATGGATCAGATGTTGTGTTACCAATTGAGGTTGAGATTCCTTCTCTGTGAGTCTCCCTGAAAGGCCTCATTACTGATGAAGATAACAGAATATCTCAGCTACAAGAGCTAGAACTACTTGATGAATGTCGACAAGTGGCATTCAATCACCTTAGAGCATACCAGAAAAGGATGTCCAAGAGCTATAACAAGAAGGTTAGACCAAGGGATTTCCAAGCAGGTGACCTCATTCTGAGGGAGAACCCTAAAATTCAACAACATTAGATCCAGAAAGGAAAATTTGAACCAAATTGGCTTGGTTTGTATATTGTTACTATAGTTTTTGGGTCTGGTACCTATCAACTTTCTACTACTAAAGGAGAACAACTCAAAGAGCCCATCAACGCTCTTCATCTGAAGTGATTCTACAGCTGAGAAATATTCAGTGTGCTCTTGTATATACTAAAGTCCTGAAAAAATCCTAAAAATCTGAAAAAGTCCTGAAAAAATGATCATCTTAGTGAAAACCTAGCAATAGGTTCTTTGATGTATCTCCAAAAAAATTATATATTCCAAAAATACAAAAAAATTAAAAATTTGAAAAATAAAAAAAAAAGAGAGAAAGAGAAAAGGTGTCATTGATGAAAACCTGGCAAACAGGCGTCATGGTAGCAAAATAAGAATTTCTACCAAGAATTGAAAACCTGGTAAATAGGTGCCTCTTGTTCCACATTGCTATATCTATCCCAGCACCACTTGGCTTTATGCATTTGCTTTGCTGCTTTCCTACTTGCATTTTCTTTTTTGCATACTTTCATTACCTGTCAAGACACCAAATCACATGGATTGAAACTGGTCATACTCTCGGGACAACCCTCCTAGTCTTGGGGGGCATTGTCCAATTACATTTTTTAATCTACTTCGTGACAGTCACCAGTGGTTCTCACTGCATCTGCCTACTGTCACTTAGCTTATACTACATTATCTCTTCTTGCAAATCTCCCTAACATTAGTCACCAGTGGTTCTCACTGTGTCTGCCTACTGATGTCTAGCTAGTCCTATGATCTCTTCACTTGAGAATCTCTCTTGCGTCAGTCACTAGTGGTTCTCACTGTGTCTGCCTATTGTCACTGTACTATTGATATTTTTGACATCTGTTATAGCTGGAGTTATCCTCAAATGCTCTATCTATTGATACTCGGTCTTGATGTTTCTTTTCTTTAGCTTGTACATAGCTTTTGGTCATTTTTGTGACACTCTGGTTCCTTTGCAAACCTTCCTGACTTGACATTGATTCAATGCCATATACCTAGGGGCACTCCCATCTAGTTTGTCCTCACAACATACATTAAGTTAGTCATCATTACTTGGGGGCATGGGTCCCCCATTTGATCACATGTTTGGTTTACACCTGAGTCAGTAATCTTGTCACTTCTCAAGGACAACTCGCTACTAACACAAACTGGTGTTTTTCAACATCACCATAAACAGTGTTTTTTAACACTATCTTTGGACACATATGTATTTTTTAACACACATTAGATATCTCAAATGTAAACATCTATCGATAACAATCAAACACAATGCACTCACAAGCACAATAGTGTTTTGAAACTGGCTGAGCTATGCTTGAATATTTCTTTCTATGTTGTCTATTCTCATAGATTTCATTGATATTTTATTTGTCTACTTCTTGTTGGTGTGGTCCTGATGATCCGGCAATGTCAAATAAATAGGGTGTATGTGATAAGAACTCCCACACTAAGGTGGAACAACCTCACATCCCTCTATCTTGTTTATTTGTATGCCATGGTGAGGTCGGTACTATCTCCTTGAATGTTATTGCTCTATTTGTTTATGCATGATTGCACTCATGGTTATCTTGGCTTTGAATGCCTTGATACTGATGTACTCTTGCAATATCAAGTAGAAACAATGTTCAGGTCATCTTGGCTTTTGTGCCTCGGTGCTTACATTTTTTTCCTACATTTTATTTGATGAAAGTCATATTCATATCCTTATGGTTGCATTGTGGCACCAGTAAGGGTTGTATCGACTTTGATGTTCCAAAAAAAAAAAAGCTTAACGATGATGATTATACGATGGGTCTCACAACCATGTACTAGAATTGCACTTTCATATTTCATCTAGCATAGGATTGCATTTTCATTCTAGACTTGCATTATGGCAGCGATTCAGTGTTCTCTTCTTTGCATTCTCCTGGGTTCATACGTAGGGGAGTTCTTCTTCACTGTCCTAGTTTCATCACAACTGCACAGGTGTTCAGTCTTTGCTCTTGATTCTTCACATGTTCTTTTGGTTAGCATTCATCATCATGCATGAGATGTTAGTACCATATACATTACACATTCACAACTCATTATCATCTATACATTGCATTTGCATATCCTCATTCATCATTGCATTTACATAAATCATCTACATACATACATCTTTGCATCTACATACATGTGCATTTCATAAATTTACATATATTCCAAACATGTCCATACATTTGCATACATTCTAAATCATCTAAACATCTAAGAATATAGGAAACATCTCATAAAAGACAATATACAACATGTGATGATACCAAAAGACAAGCTCATATATATATCGAATGTGTCGATACAAATACAAAGTGGTGCTACTCAAGCACGATCTATCTCAAAATGGTGATATAAATACATGGATGCCAATGCATCAGATACATCCTATGATCTCATCTACCTATCTATCAAAACTAACTCTAGCCTTCTCCCTCGTCACCTGTGGTGGTGGAGGTGGAGGCCTATCTGGTGGAGGTGGTGGCTATGCACCCTCTGACCCTCTAGCATAGGTAAAAAATCTAGCAACTTGTGATGCCTCATCAGGAACCACCCCTATATATGATGTGTAATAATATGCCTCTCAAGCAATCTGATGACGAACCTCCTCCTGTGATGCCCGTAGCTACTCTCAGAGATCCTGTGTCTCCCGATCTCTATCTAAAAGTCGTGCATCTTGCAGGGCCACCTGTATCGTCAAATCTCTGACCTATCTCGAGAGCTCTTGAACTCTCTCTTGAGATCATCACTATGGATCCTATGCTGGATCCTGTGTAGGCTGATCCTCCTACATAAGATCCTCCTGCTGTACCTCCTCCTACGGGGGTACCTTCTGCTCCTTAGCTATCTGCTCCATAGTTCATCGTTGAGACTGTCTCATACTGCCACTATCGCTGGCCCCAACGTCTATCCCCATATGTCAAGCGAGGATGTCCACCTATACTATCTGGGGATGGGGACCCTACTGTAACCCTATCTGTGCTCTCTACTATGGTGGGGGTATCTACACCTACTGCTATAATACCTATGGTTGTACTATGTGTCCTTGGCCCACCATCCTGACTAGATCTGTGAACCTAGGGAATGGATGTGTGACAAAATGCTCTCTATACTCTACGGTCACACCGCCATCTAATATGTCCCTTAGATAGTCCCACTGAACTGGGGTCAATGCTCAAATATCAATCATGGTCCGCCCCTAGTCTATCTTCGTTAGCTAGCCCCTCCTCACCTCATCTATGAATCTAGCATATGTTGTGTACTCTTGAGATATGTCTTGTGGACGGCTAGACTGCCACCATACCTGCTTCTACAGGAATCTCTCAATGACTGTGATAGTGCAACCAATCATCGCCGGTGAACAAAACATGTAGCTCAGTTGCTCTGCAGCATCATCCCATACCTTGGTGAGTCTCCATGGCCTCCAGACTACCGCTACTAAATCATCAAGCTAGGCCCATCACTGATCTATCTTACCCAGCGCTGGCTGAGTAATTATACCCCTGTATCTACATATATATGGCTCTAGAGGCTGCCTCATATCCTCACATATTGGCCTAGTGACAGGAAGGTGCTCCCATGCCCATACCTATAGTACAAAAACCCCAGCTGCCATACTCTTCACCTCTTGATTGACGATCTCATGCATCTTATGATACATGTGGGCCAACATGCACTAGCCCCATCCATAAAGTCTCGACCGTGCTAGCATCTCCTATAGCATCCTACCCCAGCCACACTCTAGACCATGCTGTCCATGATCAGGCATCAGATAGCAACCTAAGAAGCAGGCTAAAACCACGGGTGACCTGTGTGTGGGTCCATACTCACTGATCAGATCCTCCCATGGGATAGCTCTCCCCATGATGAGGTCATCCTATAATATCTCCCTCAGTGCTAGTGTCCCAAGTCTAGGCTGCGCCTCGTACTCTACCCTGGCACCATGGAATGGGATCCTCAAAATCTGGTAGATGTCCTCAGGGGTCACATTCATCTCACCCTATGGCAGATAGAACATGTTCATCTTCGAATGGAAACGCTCAACCAGTGCTCCTAGTAAACCATGATTTACCTTAATCTCAGGTATATCACATAGAGAGGACAGGCCCAAAGTACCTAGATGCACTGTCTCTACATCATCTAACTATGATACTAATCTGTTGATAGTTGGGTGGTGTGATCGGAAGGCAATATCTGGAAATTCAATCTGCAAGACATGCAAACAAAATTACACAATCAATAATCTGAGATAATCAAAGCATAATGTGATAATTAAGCATTAAAGACATCCTACAGACAATGACAATGCTAATGCAAATGCTATTGGACACAATGCAGACTGATTTCATGTTCTAATTGTTCACTTTTTCCCATGCGAAGAAGTAGATTTTCGCGCAACAAAGTACTCTTTCGCGCGAAGAAGTTTTTTGGGTCGCACGATACTTGACCTTCGTGCGAACTTTTCTAACTTGTCACGCAAGAAAACACCCTATAGAAGGGTTTCTTGTGTGAACATGTGTACTCTCTCATGTGATCTTTCCCATCGAATGGCGCAAAAAAGAGTTTTGTAGCGCGATATTTCCCTACGGGCCACGCGAAGAAACTCCTTCACGCAAAATCCCGAAGACCATTTCCTAAAAATGTGGAATACATGCAAAAATTTGATAGAAATTAATAAAATTTGAAATGCAGAGAGGTTTATCAACTACTTACTACAGGTCCGTATGCTTTCAGCCGACTATGCCTCCTAGATCGCTGGAATCGATGCATGTTGTAGGGGACCACCATTTTCTCTCAGAGCTCAATTTGCAAAAGTCAAAAGGTTGAAATGATTTGAAAATGCCTTTTCATCCTTATATAGGTTTTGACCTAATTTTTCAAAGTGCTTTATTTTGCACGAAAACTTCACCATTACCTAAGTTGACCGCTCTAAATCCATTTTCGTGATCAAAGTTGAAATCTGACACTTCTACATAGCTCAAAATCACATTTTAAAATTTTTGGCACCGACGTGATCAGACGCTTGTGCAGTCAACTTTCTAACATCGCTTTCTTGTCAGAATCATATCTTATCATCATTTTCTCAAATCTTTGACTGTTTTCCTCAAAAGTCAACTCTAGTCAACCCTAGTCAAACTTGGTCAACCTGACTTCGAAACCGCTCAAAATTTATTCTAAATCTCTCAAATTCTTCCATAATCTATTCTGAGTTCTTGCTCTCTGATTCAACATCTATCTATGATTTTTCACTCTCCATCACCATTATGGCGTGTCATTTTTCCATTTCGCTCTCGAGGGGGTAGGATGATTACATCATTGAATCTATTCTAATCAATTTGATTTGATTTTCAATAGTCCTCATTACTAGGGGAATCTCATCACTTGGGGCATGTTTAGTTTTTCATACCTCACAGTCAAAACTGGGTGTTACATGACTTTTAATCAATAGGGGCATCCTTGTTCCTTACATCTTGTCATCTATTAAGTATCTGAGCAATCTAACTAAGATTCTTGAGGATCAAGCTCTGTTCTGGAGATGGTTCTTGAAAAACTATTTTTGGGACAGGTATTGGGGAAATCTAACCCTGACTCCTAATAATCAAGCTTCATTCTGGAAGATGATTCTAAACCTCTATTTACTATCTTTTGAGACAGGTACCGGGGCAATCTAACCCTGACTCCTGAAGGTTAAGCCTCGTTCTGGAGATATCCTTGTGAAAGATATCAATCTAACCAGTGTCTTGGCAATCTAACCTAGGTATTGGGGGACTAATCTTTATTCCGGAGATAGTCCTAAAACCTCTATTGACCATCTTTTTGGACAGGTATCGGGGCAATCTAACCCTGACTCCTGAAGGTTGAGCCTTGTTCTGGGGACAATCTTGTGAGAGATGTTAATCTATTAGCTATCAAGGCATTCTAGCCTAGATCCCTAAGGATCAAGCTTCATTCTAGAGATGATTCTTGAAATCTTAATCTATTAGGTATTAGGGAAATCTAACCTAGATTCCTGAGGATCAAGCTTCATTCTGGACATGATTCTCGAAAACTCTACTTGACCGGTGTCTTGACAACCTAACCTAGACTTCGAAGAATCAAGCTCTGTTTTGGAGATGGCTCTGAAATCTTTTCATCATCAATTTTCAAATCTATTCTTTCGTGCTTCAGGCATCAGACTATTCTTTGAATCAATGTGCTGCTCACACATCAATTCAAAGAGGGGAAAAATGTAACACCCCAAAATTGGCATCTTGCAACCCTAACCAATTTTGTTGTATTTGTTATTCTTTTGAATCATCAAATTTCTATTCTACTAGGTAATTCTAAGTTTTGACTGACTCTACTCGACCAAAGTGTCAAATGCAGAAAATCCTAAATCTGCATTAATCATACATTATATTTAATTCCTAAATATCTATTGGCTAAACAAACCTTATGATCGAATTAATTTAATTATAAAGTCCTAGCACTTTAATTAAATTAAATTCACCCCTTTTAGCTAAAACACATGAAAAAGGGATTAAATAATATTTAATTATTAAATAAATATCCTCATTTCAATAATTGAATTTAATTATTCAGATAATTGAGAAGAACCTATTTAGGAGGTCATATTTATTTAATTAATTGGATATTTTCTCAAAAATCTTATCTTTGTTCAGAAATAGAATCTTTACATTAATTGTGCTTTAAAGAGAAATAAAACAATTAAAATAAAATAAAATAGTTAAAATCAAAGAAAGAAAATAGTTAAAGCAAAGGTAAAACAATTTATTATTTTCTTTTAAATAAAGATTTCTATTCTAAACTGGATTTTCTATCTATTTTATTTCAAAGAGGAAAGTTTCTATTCTGATCATCTTTGAGTCTATAAAAGAACTCTCATTTCTCATTCAAAACCCCCACTTACTTTCATGCATTGTTAGAATACTGAATTATTGCCACATTCTTAGTTGATAATCTCATATAGAATAATCTCATTTGCAATAGAATAATTTCAATTTCTAGAATAATTGCATTGAAATCATGTCTTAGATTAATCTTGCATCTTTCAATTCTTAGAATAATCTTACATTGCATTGCATTCATGGAGAAAAATCCTTCGTTCCTAGATTGGTCTATGGTTGTGAGACTCTCGTTCTGAGAGCTATTTTGAAAACCTCATCTGGATAGAAGGCAACAGGTCAAATCATCTAGGCAGGCAGGATGAATGATCTCATACTTAGTCTTGTGTGTATCTGATGAAGAGAATTCCCTAAATACAGTGCACAGTCTACTATTTTTCTTGTTAATGGTGAATTAATGGATTAAAACTCAAGATCCAGTTGTGGATTCATGTAGTGTAGAGTTTTCTAAGACTTTTATTTTCAGAGTGTTAGTTCTTTTGAGTTAATCTTCAAGTTGTAGGAAAATAATTGTAAATTAGGTAGTGTGGTGGTGTCTTTTTGACTATTTTTGCTTTCATGGCTCCCACTTGAGATTCAACTGTAGAAATCTTCAAAGGTTGGATGAATCTTGTAGGGGAGCCTTTGTACATTCTGTATATAAAGGTAGGAGGTCAGGGAAGGTGTTTAGCTATTTTTAAGACCGTGCCCTAGGCGAGGTAGGACAGTCCGATTAGAGGTATGGTGAGGATAAAACCATTTGCAGAGACAAGGGTATGAGATGGAGAACTAAACCAAGAGTGGAGTTAGCTTTGTTAGAGTCCCATAGGTCCCTAGTGTTGATTTCATAGCTTAGCCAATCCATTTGGATATAGTTTGAAAGAGAAATCAGTAAGTTTCTTGTAGAGAGCCAAAATAGGCCTAAAAGCTCTACTCTCTAGGACAGTGATGTATAGACAACTTGGGGAACTTAGACCTTAAAAATCCTTTAGGTCTCCCAAAAGGGTATCTGAATACCTAATTATTTTTTGGGGTTGTGTGCAAGTTTTCAAAGAAAAGCTTGATAAACTCACTGAATATGGCTAATAGGTATTTTAGGCCTAATAGGGAATTTGGGTGTGAATTTGAAACTCAATTGTCTTGGGGTGAAAGACCTATGAACTTTGGATTCAGTGGATGTGGATTGAACATTTAGAGCATATACAAGACCCTTGTAACATGTGTGGTGTTGATTTCAAGGATTTGGCATTGAAAGCCTTGGAACCAATGTGGAGCATGGTATGACAAAATTGATGGTGGAGGTCCTTCAAGGTGAAGCACAATAGTTGAACTCTTAGAGAAGAGTTAGAGAGAGTGTTAGGATTAGTTCCTAGGGGCTAGACTGATCCTATAGAGAAGATTAGGATCCTAACTAGACTAGGACAAGAGAATTCATGTCTTGTGGTATTGTGCAAGCACACCATTGGAGTTTACTTCTATCATCACCCTCCCTTTCTAATGAAAACCCCTTTTATTTAAATTCCTTGAAATTCCATGGAATTAAAATTAGTATTTCGGGAACTTTCAATTGAAAATAGTTTATGACTTTTGATAGAAACCCTAGTCGGCCTATTTAATGTTTTTTGGGGCTATTAACGGTTTCATATAAATAAAGATGTTTTTTAAAAAAAAAAAAATTCTAAACATCAAATTTGAAGGATAATGATTTTGTCAAACCATTTCAGTCTGATCCCTTTTCTTGGCATATGATTTTTCTAGGTGATTTGCCTAGAATCCCCTTCAAATACACTCAAATTTGGTATGCTTTCAAGATGGAGGTTCTATTTACTCTTTGGAATGATAGAAATGTTTTTCTTTTCACTCACAATTTTCATGATATAAATGTATCTATGTACACTAAAGCTTGCATATGCAATAATTGTTGGAAATAATGGGAAGTGTGTACTGAGAGGCGAGGGGTGAATCAGTACCTCTAAAACTTTTATCTCTTTTATCCTTTAACCTTTATGCAATCAATTGTTCATCCAATCCTTTGTTATATACTATCTTTGTATATGACATATCAATTCTTTAACTTAATCCAACATGTAAACATTCATGAAAATAATTGACTCATAACACATGATATGATATCGCAAAAAACTCTGTAAGAAGGTAAAAACTGTGGTGGGGATGGCACCCAAAAAATCTTCACTATCTTCAGATTGGAAGGGGCTGGTTAAGGCTTACAATTTGATCACTTCTGATGATCTACCTTGTAAGTAGTATTTGTGGAGACCTATTAAAGTCTACTCTATTAAGAGCTTTAGAAAAACTATTTAGTGCTTACTCGGTTAAGAGATTTACAATAGGTTTGTCAAATCCACCTTCCTTGAAAGGATTTTTACTTTTGCTTCACTTGTTAGAATGTAAGAAAATTAATCTTTGACCTGATTGTATGAAATCTACTATTGCTGGTTACAGATCCATTTAATTCACATGTATAAAAGTATCACCTATTGTGATTGATTAATACCTTTGTTGCTCGGTAGCTTCTATTCTTGGTTATTGATAACCAATTTCATCTTTTTTTGTTTTGGTTCTTGAAACTCTCAGCCTGATCCATAGATGTGCTTGTTGGCTACATTCATCCTCTCCTCATTCATTTAGAATGATTACAACATTTATTTATAAGATAAATAAATGACCTAATTAAGTTTCATGTAAAACAAACTTAGCTCTATGATCACAGATTTACAACTTTACCTTGATCTCCTAGTCAACATGTTTTTAATCAGTTAGACTGATTAAAAAAATTACAATAATGTTTCTTGTCCCTAAAGTAATGGCTTTAAAATAAAACAAAACTCTATAAATAGAATATGAATGTTTTATCTGGCGTGGAAGTTAGATCCACTTTCGGTGTGTGATGCTCGGGTTGCTCTGAAATCAGTTTGACTGTCTTCACTGTATTTGCTCTTTTAGTTTCCTCTATGCCTGTTCTCTCGGTTTGCACTATATCTGCTCGTTGGGTTCCTCTATCATTTTCCTCCTGTTGGGTTCCACTTTATCTGTCTGGTTCCTCTTGAACTTAACACTTTCACTGATGTCTGATATTTGTACTTTTGGTGTTCTTGAAAGTTTGTCTTTCGGTGTAGGTTTACCAAATGTTCAAAAAATGTTTTCCTTTTGTATACTAATGGAAAAATATTGTCTTCAATCTCCCCCTTTGACATTAGTATCAAAAAATGATATGTGCATGAATACTAAAGTGTTTAGTATGTACACCATGTATATATCTTGTCATTATATGACTCCCCCTAATTTTATGCATTATAGTATATATATACTTGTATAGTTACACCTGCCTTTCTGCTTTTATACTTGCCTCTCCTTTTCATCTTATTATGAACATATCATTTCCCCCTTTTTTGATATTAAGGACAAAGACATACAACTTACAAGTTATCAAAATTTTGGAAAAAATGTGTAACTTATAGATTGTCCAGAATGTGGGAATGAGAGTTTGACATTTCGTCCACCATCTGTTCCCATTTCCCTTTAAGGTGTTCCAGATCCATGTGTTCTAATGCAATTCTAGTATGCATATTATAAATTCTATCTAAGACAGACATTTATGGGGTGGCAATTAGTATTCTTGCCAGTGTTATGTGCTGCTACAATAATGTGAGAGTGGGTAAAATTAGAGCTTGGAGCTTGGTTACCTCATCTCTAAGCTTTGATTCTTCATTTTGAATGTCTTTTCTTAGTGTTCTTTCTTTCTTTAGTTGTTCATAATGCAATTTTATTGCTTCTTCACTGTTAGTGAGACCTTGTGCACTTGCTTGTAGATCAACATCAATTTGTGCTATCTTCTCACTATACTCCTTAGTGAGTTGATCTAAAGTGCATAACTTTTGGATTAAGGTTATAGCTTCTGAGATAATGGGGTCCAATGTACTTATAAGTTCAGATAGCTTCACCTTGTTCTCTACCACTTCTTAGCTAATTTTCTCTACTAGTTTGAATTGAAATTTTTGCTCTGCTTGTTCTTCAATTTCCTTTTCAGCATCTATATTCTAAGATGTGATAGCTTCTGTGAGAACAGACAATTGATCAAGTATAGGAGTATCTTGATCAATGTTAGTGTTAGGTACTATCTGGTACAGTATGTATTTTGTATTTTCAAGTACCTTTGTTTCTTTTGTTGCTTTCCTAAGCTTATCTTGGATAGCTTTTCTCTCACAAAGTCTTGCATACTTTGTTAGTTCAGTTGGATCCAATGTTCTAGGATCACAAACTAGAATATCAATAATTTCATCCAAAGGAACTAGATTCTTATTATTTTCTTCTTCTTCTTTGAGATTTGTGTGGATGCAGATGTGTGAACTACTAGTGCTAGTTCATTTGTCTTCTCTGAATTTCTTGGTGAAGGCTTGGTAGATGAATTTTATTTTTCCTTTTATTCGGTGTCAACCTGTCGGTTAGGTGAAGATGTCTCCTCATTAACCTTGGGTTCATCTATAGAATTTTCTTCCTTATTATTTTATGTTTCATCCTTCTTCTCTTCTTCACTTTTCTCTTTCTGCTCTTCATCTTTGGCTTCCTGCTCTTCTCCACTTTTCTATTCAGTAGATTTGTCTTGCTACATATCAGTAGTATATTTTGGTTCTTCAGATCTATCTTTTTGTTCTTTAGATGATTCCTTTTTTTCTATATCCTCCTTGTCCTTAGGTAAGCTATCATATTTTGTAGGTGATTTCTCCTTTTCTTGGATTATATTCATGGCTTCCATCAATATTGGCATGTTGCCCAGTATGTTTACTTGTGCAGCATCAATTGTAGTATCCTTTTCCTCAGTCTGGTCCTTGGCAACAGTGACATCTTCATCTTTTTTTTTTTTATCTGTAGGGTCATTAGGGATGTCTATGATTGTATTTTCCACAATGTTGTCCAGTGTTGTGTCTAGCCATGTCTCGTCTGCAACTTCCATATTCTTGTTGCTTGTTGTGTCCAATTCCTCTTTATCCAATTCTACATTTTTTGTGACATCTTTAGTGTCATTAATCAAGATATGCTTGGGTTCCTACTTAGCTTGATCATCTTTGTTGTGTGGCTCATTTGTGAGAAGTAATTCTCTTGGGGCTTGCCTCTTCAGTAGGTCTACTGAGTATCTTACTCTAGACTTTGTTGATGTCCTTCTCTAGGTCTATAATATTTCCCTCTAGTATCTTACATAAGCTCTCATGTTGGGTAAGAAATCTTGTGCATGTGTCTCCATCATCTCCTTTATTTCTTCCATTCTAGATATGGGAGGCATGAGAGAAACAAAAACTCTTTCCCTTATCTCTTTCTCATTCTTCAATGCATAATTCCATCTGGCAGATAGTTTGTCATATAGTTCATTAGGCATTTTTTCATAAAATTGTACTGGTACATATTTAAATGTACTCATCATTTTGATAATTTCCTCTTTAATCTTGTTCTGTTCCAAGGGATCCAGATTTAACCATCTTCTAACTTTGGACTTAGTAATTGATCCTAACTTAATTATTTGTGCACATACTTCATCAATGGTTTAGGGATCTTATTCTTTTCCTCTTGAACAAATTCATCTTGTTCATCCTCAATGTCTTCCCTAGTTCTTTTGAACTTTCTTCTTTTTTTTGTTCCTCTTATAGGTCCCTACTTGACCTTTCTTCAATAGTGAAAGACTTGTATCCTTTTCTATCTGACTCCTTGTACTGGATGCAACAATGGTCCTTGGCTTCTTAGCTAGTGGAGGTAATGGTGTATCTGACTCTGTAGACTCTGAGTCATTCTCATTCTTAGCTTCACTGATGGGTGACTATCCCTCAGTTTCTTTTGCCTTTTCAATTTCTTCTTCAGTAACCGATAGTTTCTTCTTTAGGTTCTTGACCATATTGTCTTTCTTTCTATCTATTTTCTTTACAACCAAGCTAGTTTTGATGCTTGATTTGGCTTCTTCATAGGTGCCAAACTTGGGTTGTGTTTTGTCTAAGGGCTCATTTATCAAAGCATATATTGCATTGGTTTCTTGATCTATGTTTACTTCATAGTCAAGTGGTTGTAGCCATGTTGTCCTTGGTACAACAGGTTTGATGTATGTGAAATCTATGTCTACCATGAAACATATATATTCTTGAAATTCTCAATTAATTGCTTGGGGATCCTTACTCTTTTCTCCATTCTCTCCTTGAATCCAATAAAGTACTCATCTCTAACTGTCTCAAAATTATCTCCTCGTGATTTTATAAACTTACTAATCTGTATGGTGACTAGTCTTATTATATCCCATTTCACATCTCCTATATATAGGAATGTTTCTTGGAAATAAAAGAATATGCACATGATAAGTGAACCAAACTTACATGAATTTGTCTTAGCATTTCAGATTTTCTTTAGGTTTTCTTCTAGCTACTTTAGTAGAAGTTCTAATAGATCTAACTGATTTCCTTTCTTTGCAATCTTATATGTTGTATCCACTGCTTCGGATGCTATGTTGTTCATCCTTCTATCTTGAAAGAACTTGTATCCTAAGACACGTGCTCCAAATTTTAGTTCATCATATGTGATAGTGGATACCTTATGTCCTCTTCCATCACACTTAGCTCTTATATTATTTTCAATTCAAGCCTTGGGCAGGTGCTTCAATGCCTTTACCTTTTTGGTTATTTGGTAACCGGTGACTGCATGAATAAAATCTCGTGTTATTGGTTTTGTCTCATCTAGCCATATCTTATGATTTTGAATTCTAATCAATACTAACTGAATCCACTTGGTCTTAAAATCTTTCAGGAATAATAGGGCATTTGTGATCCCTTTCACTTCTATGTGCTTGTGCCCATATTTAATAGTTCCATCATCATTACATAGCTTCTTGAAAGCTTGTTCATTCTCCAAGTCGCCAATTTTTGCAATCTTGCAGTGAATATATGCTTGCATGTCTTCGATGAGCAAAACCCTAGATGAGATTCATGAGAATGCTCCAATATTGTCTATTTGTGATGCAACCTCTAGGTATATTTTGTAATGTGGTTCCACACAAGTAGAGTTCTTGATGAGTTTGACTTGATCCTTCTTGATTCTCTTCAACTTAACGGTTCTTGATGTCGTGGCCATTGTTTAAGAAATTTAGGGCTTTTCGTAAAAGATAAATAGAGTTCTCGGTTATGCTTAGTACTTACTTTAACCTCTATAGCTATAAATGATCTACTTGGAGTGATTTGTAATGGGTTGGATTCGCTCTATAGTGCTGTCTCTTCTGGCTCTATTTTTGCTCTAGTCGCTTCGCTCAAAATCATAGGTGAGAAATGAAACCTTTCTGTCATCTATTTATAGAATTTTCCCTAGGTCAAGTCATTAATGCTCAACCACTCTGAGATGTGTGAAGATATATTCAACAGTTGAAGCACTAACTTCCTTCATGGTGACCATGCGATGCTTCGGCGCAGTTGTCTAACTTGATTCTTTTATCGACAGATTTTCGTATTTGGAAAAAAAACAACTTTTCAACTTGCATGATTACCGACAGATCTCTATTTATACTAATAACTTTAGCATTTACATGTTAACCGATGATTCTCGGTAAGTGTAGGGTAAAAGCACAATAATTTGTCACCCTTTTACAAAGGAAAAGGATGACAACACCAAAATTGTAAAACTTCAAGGGCATAAAAATCACATTTCTGTTTAGAATTTGAAGATGATGTAAACTGATGAAATGTGTGAAATAGGCTGAATTATATGCCTATAATTTTTTTAAAAAAAATTGAACCAAAATTAATATGTTTTTTGAAATTTTAAGGTCTATTTTTCATTTCGTGAAAAATACTGTAAATCAGGGAGTTTACTTCCCGCCAAATCATTATAAATAAAACATTAGTTTTTCCTCCAATTTTAGAATATGTTTTAGATGACATGTATAGCTAGTGCCCAAAAAAAGAAAGAAGTGTTTTTGATGTATACTTTGCCTGTTATAAGTATTCAAAGTCAAACTTAGTTGAAATCAACCATTTTTGTCTCCCTCCATTTTTCCCCTATGAAAACTATACCAAAAACCAAATAAATTACATATTATTGAAGAGGACTCTCTTCTCTAGTGTTATCTATGATTTTAAATTTTTTTGAATTGATTTAGTATTTTTTTATATTATCCGAATCAATGACTTCCAAAATCTTTAATAACCTACATGCAACTTTTAAACAATTTTTTCAATGTTATGTAGTCAAAACAATATAAAAATTATATGTCAAGAATCATAGTTTCGAGATCTACAAAAGGGTACTTTTAGTTTTTTGACATTGTGAAGTTTCAATAGATAAAAAACTAGCAGAAGTGATCACTTTCTGATTTGGTGTGTTTTTGGAGGTTTGGTTGCCAACAAGGCATGCCACATAGGATGACTCAGTCGAGTATAACTTGGCCAAGTACTACTTGGCCGAGGGTAACTTGGTTGAGTCTAGCTAAGTGGTCAGCCACCCGCGAGTAGTTTCTTGGGTGACCAACCCTTTCATTTTCAAAGGTATATATAAAAGTTGTTTTTAAAAAAAAAAAATATCAATTGTGAATTTAAATACTTATTTCAGAATATATAAAGTTTTTTGAGGAAGCGAAGAAGGCATTTTGTGACTAGAGGAAGCGAAGAAGGCATTTTTAATAAAGAAGGATTCTGAAAGAAAAATAATTTTTTTGCTTCTATTTGAGCAATGGGAAATAAAAGGACTAGAACAAGGAAATATGATCGTAAAAGGAATGACCAAATGAAAGGTCATACGAAACTTACCAAAGAGCAACCGGTCAATGTTGAAGAAGAACCTATCGATGTTGAAGAAGTTGTAACTCAACTAGGGGAGGATATTGGTAGTAGTCAACGTATGCGTATTTATCCTACAATGCAAAATTTGATGGAGATGAATGAGGATTCACTTTTTAGTCAAATTGCATCGGAGCACCTGATATCTGACAACACTATTAAATCTCATGTCAAAAACATTTGGAAAGAATATTTTGAGGATAAAACTTTGGTGAGAAAAGCACAATTATTTGCAAAGTTATTTCGGAAAAGAGAAATGACTTCAGTTTTGGAGTTGTTAGGTGTTGATAATAGGAAAATTGGACAAGGAGGTCAAGTAAAAGAAATAATAATTGAAAATTTACAAGATGCATTGAATGTTGTTAACAGGACAGATCATGGAGGATCTGATTCAAATACTGCTAGAAGAGCATTGATGACTATGATTACTAGTAAGAGATTGACATGCAGAAATCAAGTTCGAGCAGTTTTTGATTTACTCAACGTATCTCGAAGAACTATTCAGAGATATATTAGGAAGAGAAATATGTTGGATATGAACATTGAAAAGAATTGGGTACAGATTTGTAGAGTT
>MU225000.1:1348612-1366743 GCA_018584345.1 Thuja plicata | reverse complement strand
CCACTATACTTGCTTAGTGAAATGTGTTGAACCCACTCCCCAAGTGGTATTTCATGAAAAAATATCAGGTCTCTTTTTGCATGCATTCAAAGCAATCCTTCTCTGTAACCTTTCAGGGAAATTTTTATGTAGTAACTCCAAATTTCTTCAAAATTTTGAGAGTACTAACACAACCTACACACACTCAGAAGAGGACATTGAATAAAAAGTGTAATGAATTAATTGCTCAATTTGAGAATCTTGATACACTTGGAAAAACCCAACCATTATCAATTTTCCTTCTTAATGATGATTTAAAAGAGTCATTAAAATTGTTTGATGTAGATACAACATTGTAAAAGAGGAAATTGTCTAACCTACCAAGAGATATTGTTCAAAGTGTTAAGGATTGTTTGGGTTCCATTGGGAAAACAACTTTATTTTCTGATAAGTCCATTTCAAGAATAAGGATATTGACATTTATTTGAAATAAAAATATATCCCAAAAAAGACAAATCTTTTCACTTTTATCTGAGATTGGGTATAGTAGGAAGACAATATCACGTTATGTGAAAAGGAGAAACAATTTGGATGATAGTACATTAGAATAAAATTGGACAATAATGTGTAGATTTCCTCGCTCGAATAGGATTGAAGGAGTTAGGAACTTGATCACTACATTTTGGACTGATCATACTTTACCTTAATCAAATAGAAGATATGTTATCAAGAATAAGATTGGGCCTAAGGATTATTTTCTAGACATAAAACATTCGCTAGACACCATGCAACATGAATTGTATCTTGCATTTTATAATTCAAATCCCACCATAGAGATTGGACAAACAATGTTTGAAAGATTAAATCCATATTATGTGAAGATCAACAGATCTTTTGAAACTTTTTGTTGTCAATATCATATTAAATTTGATCTCTACTATCAATTATTTTGAAATATGATAGAAGAAATTGATGATTTTCAAAATTATCTCATTAAACGGCCAAGGCAATTCATGGCATCCATCTTATGTGACAAATCAGATGATCATGCAATAGGTGAAATAGATTGCATAAAACAAACTTGTGAAACGTCATGTGGTAATTTGGCTAAATTCACTTTGATAAATGAAGATAGTGACATGACAATGATGGTAAAATGTAAGAGTTGCAAGTACATAAAGTCTAAAACAAAAATTGGGAAAGAATCTACAAGGTTGGAATATGTAGAAGAGGAGATACATGTTGGAACCTTTATGGATAATTTTCGTAAATTGATTCAACCATATATACGTCATTCTTTTTTCACTAAGTGGAAAGCACAATAGTTCCAAACACTAAGAGACACTTTCCCACCTAGAACAGTTTATAGGTTGTTGACTTTGCAAAATATTAATCTTTTGTTCATCAAAAAAAGCTTCATGCAGAATACTATTTTATAGAGCAAGTTTCTATTATGGTCCAGGTGTCTTATCGACATGCACAACTAGATTTGGATGGTGTTGAAAGTACATATGATATACTGGTCATTAAGAAAGAATATCACTTTACATTAGTGATGATAAAGAGCATGACACATTTTTTCTAACATTTCTTTAAGAATTTTTTTGGATATCTGAAAATAGGGGCATAAAAATTGAAAAGCATTTTGTATGGTCAAATGGATGTGCAACACAATTTAAATCAGAAAGGCCGTTTTATGCACTATGTAGATATCATTGATACCAAAAGATTCCACATGTTTGGAGTTTCTTTGAGAGTGGATATGGAAAGGGTGAGCATGATGGTGTAGGAGCTTGCATCAAACGTGCTTTAAGAAAGTATAAAATGGATTATCATGGATTTCGTATAAAAGATGCAAATGATGTAGATGAATGGTGCAAGACACAATTTACAGTTCCAAATGAGGCTAGTACATCATTAGGATTGGATTGAGCCATAGAATTCAGAGTGCTCGGGGAGATATCAGGTATGCATGATCTTTTTAAATTATTAAATAAAATTTTAATATACTTTATACTGATTTGAACATTTATGTCTAACTTGTTTTTTCCTTAATGATTTGAAGGTTTGGATAGAATATCAATGCATGGATGAAAGAGGGTAGATAAAAAAATATCCTTTCATTCTGTTATGAGTACGGATAGTCACATGTGATTATTATACACCAGAGATTACTCATGGTTTTGTGTTGACTTCATTTCCAGAAACTATGATGAATGAATCAACTAGGAACATGGATATGTTATTTCATGGAATTTGGTTCCACTAGATGTTACTAATACAAATGAAGAATATGAGGATGAAAGCTTCGATGACATTCCAATGATCTCTACCAATTATGACCATATTTCAGGATAGATAAAAAATTGGTATGTATATTTAACTTCATGATCTCTCAATCTTTAAATTTATGTACATACATAATTATTCACCTTCATTTAAACAAATCTATCATGTGAAATATTTAAAGTAAATTGACCCCATAAAATTTATTGTCCAAGACATGTTTTTGTATTCATGGCAGAGCTTGAAAATGAATGTTTTAGTTACTATTTATTATGTTGCATGGAGGAGATGAAGAAGCTAACAAAGAATGAAACAAGCAATGAAATTATGTTTCCTATAGGCTACTAGTGTATTTATGTTAAGTTTTTTACAATTGAAACTTAAAATTTATTATAACTTACCTTACACATGAAAATTATCTCTAGCTCTAGAACTCATTGTTTGAAATGTTATTTCTTGTGTGTGCAGGTTCAATTGTTGTGCAAGGAATGTATTTGAGGAAAATCAAAATAGTTAAACATAGGATTAACTTTATTGATTATCAATGTGAAAACAACGTCTAACTATATAGCCACCTTGTAATTGCTACCACCCTGTCTCTTCATCCAGTCGTAGGACGTGGCATTCATAAGTAGAGACTACATACTGATGCTCATGAGGGAATATTACATGTTATCCAAGAGAGAGCTGAACCACTTGATGTGGCCTATCTAAATAATGTATATATGTTTGCAACTTGCATGAATTTGTTGAACAATTTGACATAAATATAAATTTCTCTTAAGGCTAGATAAATGGCTTAATAGGATGTTGTTTAATTAGGCTACATGGCTTAAGGAGATGTTTTTTAATTAGGAAACATGGATTAAGGTGATAATTTAAATTCTTATATGTTGCATACATATGCATTGTTGGAATGATAGAAATGCGTGTACTGAGAGGGGAGGGGTGAATCAACACCCTTAAAAACTTTTCAAAGAAATCTTTGTAATCATAAACTGTAATAACTGACTGAGTAGTTTGCTTTCACCATATATGAAATGTCATTGTTGAAATGTAAATGCATATAATCAAAATAATAAAACATTCATGAAACTTAAGTTATACACATAACACATGTATTTTGGTATTGTATAAAACCCCTATTAGAAGGTAAAAATTATGGTGGGGATGAGACCCACAAAGCTTCACTACTGCAGTAGTAAAGTATCCTATTAGAGCTTACAAAGATTGATCACTTCTAGTGACCTTACTCTATTAGGAGTAACAATAAGATTGATTAGATCTACCTCGTGTGAGGATTTTGCAACACAATGTATGGGTACACTGTATTAAGAGATTTAGACAAAGACGGTTAAGTCTACTCTATTAAGAGATTTTGGGTTTGTTACAATTGTTAGAGAGTAACAAAATTGTAATCTGAACAAATACTATCTAAATATTATGGATAACACATCCTTTAAGTACAATAAACTTATCACCTTACTGTGGCTGATAATACCTTCTGTATTGTTTGGTAGCCTTGTCTCTATTCTGAAAACTGAATGTTTCAATGAAATCCTTGTGCTAAAACCCTTGTCTGATCTTCTGATGTCCTTAGTGTGGTGGCTACTTGATCATCATTCGATCATTATACTTATGATAATAACATCTTATCCTTACATATATCAAACTTCTTGACCTAATTAGGGTTTTACAATAGGGTAAGTGCAATAAGTTGAGTCCATTTATGGTGGAACTTTCATACTTAGCCACATTTGCAAAATCACACTCGACGAAATGGGTTCCCGCTTAGAATGAACAAGGTCTCGTTTAGCTTCAGGATCCCGAGCCTAAAATTTTAGAAACGAGGTCTTGTTTCAAAATGTGATCCTGTTTTGAAAAATGAAACATGACCCCATTTCAAAATGGGATCCCATTTTGAAAAAATATTATTTTAAAAAGAAAACCTTTCATTGATTCATTTATACATTATGATTTTAAAAAAAAAGGTAAATGGGGTAACATTTACTAAACGAGATCCCATTTCTAAATTTTTTAAATTTGAAGCCCGCTTTTACTATTGGCTTTTGGTTTGGAAATAGGCTTGGGTAGCTGAACCAAAGCCTTGGACCTGGTTTGACCTACAACTTGAAGGCTTTGCTAGTGTCCATACAAAATAAGGACTTTAGACATATATCTGACAAAGTTTTCAGAGGAATATTTTGACAAAAAAAACACCCATTATAGACCAGACTGTGAAGATTCCAAGTATGTAATGTTTTTGTAAATTTGATTAAATTTTCTATTTTCATTGAATTTCTACTGAAACAAGTCTACAAATCAAAGATAACAGGCTATTTTGTTATTTTAATAACTTTTATATTTGAAATTTTCTCGCAAAAAAAATTATATGACATCAAACTAGAGACAATTCTACAGACTTTAAAAAAAATAAAAAATAAAAAATCATGTGTTTTGGTCAAATTATGCTTGTCGTACAGGACAGATTTTAAAAAGAACAATTATGGCTAATAAAAAATTAATAAAAAAAATAGATTCAACAAACAAATATTGTCATCAATCTTAACTGTGTTACATACCATTTCACAAAATGATTCAGAGAAATAGTTTCATTTAGGTCAAATTTTGCTTGTCGTACATGGGCATAGTATGGTCCTAAAAAGGGGACTTTTAAAATGTGGGTTTTAGTAATTCCTATTGAAAATGAAATTTTATCATCTGGGTATTACAATAAATTACATATTTGGAAAGTAGACTTTGATTAATACAACTTATATTACTGAATGTTTTCAAGATTCAATCTCTACGTGCTTCAAATATTCATCTCAAACATGATGAATTTGAAAAATAGTTTCACTTTTTGGCCAAAAAGTGGACTCAACCTCTTGTTGGCACCCAATATCTTAGAAAACCTAAGATCAACGGTGTACAAAATTTACCTTGATCATCTATACATATGAAACATAATTAATTAATGATTGCATTCATATATAAAGTCCTCGTCGATCATTGTAAACTATTTTCCAACTTAGCAAAAATTTGTTACCTAGATTGATGTGCCATTACAAAATTTTATGTAACTGTTGATTTACTCAGTAAATACTATCTCGGTGCTCAATTTATCTTAGTGCTTGGTAGGTCTGTTACTCGGTGATCACTGCACTCGGTTAACTCTGCGCTCAGTGATCATTACCGACTAGTATGTCTTTGACTCTGTTACCGACTGGCAATTTGAATACTTGAATACTAATGACAACCTTAAAAATCATATGGAGTAACATTCTCCCTATTTGGTATTAGTATAAAAAACTTATATATGTAGTATACAGTATACATAGTTACTCATACATAGTAACCCAGTGACTCCCCCTTTGTACATGCTCTCGGTATGCATTGATATAGTATACATATGTTTCCCTTTTTTTTGAAATTAATAAAAAAATAAATAACTTACAACATGTCCAAAATGTTGGTATGGGTCTTCTGGAGTTTTTCCATAAGCTTCTCCCATTCCTCTTTTAAGTACTTGAGGGTCAATTGTTCCAAGTTCAGTGGAGCATGCATATTATAGATTCTCTCAGTGAGTAAAAGTTTAGGTGTGGAAATCAAATATTTTTCCTCTGTGACATGATTCTACATCACTTGTTACATGTGGGAGTAATACAGCCTAAAGGTTGGTTACCTCTTCTCTTATCATGTTCTCTTCCTTCTTCAATTCTAGTCTCAACCATTGTGTGCAAATAACCTTGGAATAATGCACTTGAAAGTCATGTTGCTCGGTTGTGAGATGATTTTCACTATCTTATAGACCAGCATCAAATTTATTTATCTTTTCACTAAGCTCGATAGAGAAGTGATCTAGTCTGCATAACTTTTGTAGAATTTTAATGTCTTGAGTAATAACAGTTTCTAATTCTGTTACAGATACTGAGAGTGTTACCTTGTTAACTGTCACTACTTGGCTAATCTTTTTAGTAAGCTTGTATTGAATCTTTTGTTCTACTCTTTGTTCTAACTTCTGCTTGGCATCAATATCGAGACCATTTATTCCCTTGGTGAGTAGTGAAAGTTGATCAATTATTGGGGCAGATTCATCAATGTGTGTATTGGGGAAAACTTGTAGTAAGATCTCCTTAGCTTCTTCTAGCACCTATGTATTCTTTTGTTCTGACCTCATTTTGTCTTGAGAAGATTTTTGGGTGCAAATCTCTCCATATTTTCTTAGTGTTTCAAGATCAAGTATCCTTGGGTCACATTCAGGGATGTCAATGTTCTCATCAAGTGTGACTGGACCCTTGCTTCATTTCTTCTTTTTCTTCTTCTTTTCATGTACACTGGAGGTAGGAGACTATGTCAATAAAACTTCATCCTTGTGCTTAGTATTTGGTTTTGGTGGCTCGGTTAGTGTGATGACTTGGTTTAGCAGCTTGGTTATGGATCTTGTGTCGGTAGTAGAAGTGTCTACCATTGTCATTGTGTTTCCTTCAACCTTTTTTGTCACATCAATGGTATCTTTTGGTTCATCACACTATTGTGAATCTCCACTTTTCTTAGTCTCTTTACAAATTTCATCACCCTTGTCTTCTTGTGTATATGTGACCTACTCAGGTGTAATCTTTGATGCTTCATTTTCAATATCAATTACTTGGACTAGTATGGGCAGATTACCTAGTACCATAGCTCATGTGACCTGGGTTGTATCTTTTCCTTTGAGGTTCTCGATAGCTCTGACGATAACTTCATCTTTCTTTGCTTTTTCATCTGGGTCACCTTCGATGATATCATCTATTATGATGTTTGCATGTCCAAGATTTGTCAGTAGCTCTGGAATACTGTCCAAGACATTTTCAATAGTTTCATCTTCAACATTAGTTGTCTCGGTACTCGATCGATGTCCCTCGGTATTGACTGTGGATGCACTATCCTTTGTTTTCTCGAGTGGACTCAGTAAATTTTTCCAAATCATAGCACTCTCTTCATCAGCTTCTTTTAATTTCCCTTGAATTATATTGAGCGCTCTAGATTTCTTTGGAAATTGTTTTGCATAATTTTTCATTGTTTCATCAATTTGTTCAAATATGTATTTAACCTTAAGTACAATGAGTGTTGCCTCTCTCATCTATTTCTCTATTGTTAATGCATAAGTCCATCTAGCTGATATTTTGTCATAAAGTTCTTGTGGTATGTATGTAGAAAATCCTACAGGAACTTTTCTAAAATTAATCATCATACCTATCATTGCATCTTCCAATTTGTCATGATTCTCGGTTGTCAAGTTTGCATAAGCTTGTAGCTTTGGATGTCCTAACCTTCTGATTGACCTTATTGCTTCTCCTACTTCATCAATAGTCTATGGTACCTTATTCTTTACAACCTTGAATTGATCAATGTTATCATCAAAATCATCATTGTCATATTATTCTCTAACATACCTTTTCCTTTGTCTCGGTTCTGGGCTCTCGGTGGTAGCCTTAGAATTCCTCATATGATAAGTATATTTTGGTGAGGATCTAGTGATTTTAGAAACTCCTTTCTTTAAATGTGGAGAATGTATTGTCATCGATCTTGTTCTTGTCCTAGGTGGAGTCTCATCTTTTGTACCTTTTCCCTTCTTGGCATTAGGCGCCTCTTTTTGTCTTTTAGGTGTGGATTCATCTGATTCGGTGGTCTTTATATCCTTTTCTTCTCCTTCATCAATTTTTGTCTGTTCCTCGGTGTCATCAACTGATATGTCAAGCTCTTCACCAGTGATAGAAAATTTTCTTTTCAAATTCTTGACAATTTCGGTCTTCTTTCTTCCTATCTTCTCTACTTGAAGTCCAATATGTATTCTTGTTTTAGCTTCATCATATGTGCCAAATCTCAGGGAAGATTTGTCAATAGGTTCATTGAGTAATTTCTTTATAGCCTCAAAAGCTAAATCTATGTCAATTTCATAATCCATAGGAGGTAGCCATGCTATCCTAGGCTGTACTGCTTTGATGAGAGTTGTGTTAGTGTCAACAACAAAACAAATATCTTATTTATACTTTTCTACCAATTGGATTGGTATTCTTGTTCTTTTCTCCATTCTCTCTCTGAACTTCATAAAATAATCATTCATAATAGGTTCAAAATTTTCTCCTAGACTCTTAATGAGTTCACTGACTTGCACAGTTATTATTTGGTTGGTCTCCCCAGTTATATTACCGATGGAGGGAAATAAATTTTGCAGATAGGAAAATGTACACATCAGTAGTGAACAAAACTTACATGTATTGGATCTTTTTAATCTTATTATTCTCATTTTTTCTTCCAGTTGCCTTTGCAATAACTCATCTAGGTCAAGTTGCAAACCCTTCTTCACTATTTTATATGCAATGTCAACTTATCCACATGTGACAATGTTAGGTCTATTGGATTGAAATATTATGTATCCAATAACATATGCTCCAAATCTTAATTCAGGATCGCTGAAGGTGTTGATCCTTAGAACTCTACCATCCCACTCAGCTCCTGTTAGCTTCTCAATTTCTAATTTGGGCAGGTGCCTTAGGGATTTTTTTTAGTTGGTTTCCGGATACCCAGTTACTACATGTATAACATTTTTGTTAATCTTCTTCAGTTCATCTAGCCATAGTTTACCATCGTGTACTTGGCTCAGTACAAAGTGTATCCACTCTATCCTGAATTCCTTTGGGAAACATAAGGCACTATTTAACCCTTTTACTTCCAGGTTCTTGTGATCGTCCTTTAGTTTCCCATAATTCCTAAGCTCTTGATATGTCGTGATGAGATCAAAATCACCTATTTCACTGATTTTGCAATGAATGTATGCTCTTACGTTGTGAAGTAGTAGAACCCTAGGTAGTATCACAGAGAACGTGCCTTCATCATTGGGTTGTGAAGCAACCTCTAGATGAAATTTTTAGTTGGGTTCTGTGCATGTCAAATTCTTGATCATAATTACCTTGTTTCTCTTGTCATTCTTTCATTTCATAGTTTGAGACGAAGACACTATTGTGTTTTACAAATTAGGGCTTCCAATGAAAAATCACAAACATCTTGGTAAGTGAAAATTCTTACTTAATATAACCTTAAACTTCTTGAAATATGCTTTGAATCTCTGTGAAATGCTTCGAAATGATCCACTGTGAATTCACTCTTAATCTCTCTACCTTTCTCTCTAATCATTGTGTGAACAAATGAGTTCGCTTCCCTCAAATTCATACAAAATGCTTTTAGTCAGTGCAATAAATTCTCATCAACAACTACTCAATCGATAAACAAATCACTCAGTTGACAAAAAGGATACCTCAGCTCGGTGAGTACAATAGATGCTTGGTTGACTCAGCAACTCGGTTGTCTCTCATATGTTCACCAACTGGAATTTCTTACTCGGTATAGATTAACTGACTCAGCTAGTTTAAATTTATCAAAAGTATAACACCATAGTGCATCTTAATTCATGCTAATTTGGAATTCGTACAATGAATATAAGGAACCGATGTAAGATATAACTTTGCAAAACATAGTTCCATACCTACTTGTATTGCTTAGGTGGAGGTGGTGGAATCACCTAATCCATCAGATGAGGTGTCACCGACTATTGGGCTTGGCCCAACATTGACATTTGATGCTTTCCTCTACATTTTATTCCTTATCCTCATGATTTATTTGATTGTTTTTCCATTTCTTATATATGTTACTCAGTTTCTGCAATCTTTACTTAAGTGACCAACCTTGTGACAATGTGTGCATGTCATTCCATAGTTGACCAATTTCTAGATTTACTTCTCCATTGTCTCCTACAGTTAGCTGCAATATGTACATATCTACCACATGATATGCAACTAGCCCAAGTGTTATAATCCCAAGCATATGCATTACCTTGTCTTCTTGGTTGAAATACTTTCTCTTGTCTTTTTGGTTTCCATATTTGCTTCATATTAGTCCTGCATGCTTGTGATGTGTGACCATGCATGTTGCAAGTGCGACAATATTTTTCCATATAGGTTTTCTTCTATGGTTTATTCAGCTTAGATATGCATTCATGTGCTTGATTTCCATGCTTGTTATAGTTATAGCAATTACCATCGAATTTGGGAGAGTTTCTAGAATTACCTTTTTCTTTGCTTCTGCAAACATTTGATGTGTGGCCTGGTTTTCCATAATGATGGCATGAGGGATTGTTAGGCTTCATATTTGTGTAGACATTCCTCTATTAAGCTTGATTTGATGATTCTCTATGCTTGGATACCCTAAACCGGTATTGTTTTTAATTCTCCTTTGACTATTCAGAAATTCATTCATCCTCTTGGTACATTCTTCAGATCTCTTAATCATCTCATTATGTTGTTGTAGAATCTTCACTTCATTTCTCAATTTTTCAATCTCTTCTTTTAATTCACCGATATCTTCCAATTTTCTAGCAAGTTCAATATTCACTCGGTTGGCCTCACGACTCAGAGCAACCATCTAATTGGTGATCTCAAAGTAATGTTTGGTAAGTCTCATTATTTCAGATTCTTTCTCTTGTAGATTTTCAGTCATTTGTCTTATGTCATCAATAGCCATGTTTCTTTCTTGTTTAGATTTCTTTACATCATTCAAGACTTCAACCATTCTAACTATTTGTGTATCTTGACCGATCTATAGTGCTTTCACTTGTTCAGTAAGTTGTTGATTTCTTTCAGATATATTTGATATGATTCCTTCAGATGCATCAGATATGCTACCAGATTCAGATCTAGATGTATCAAATGGGTGATGTATCTCTTCTTCTTGATAATCAATCTCATTACAAAAATATGCCATATATTTTCTCTTAACCAACATCTCCTTTAGTTTCTCCTTGGCTTCTTTGTATTGTTCAATGTAGATCTACAACTGCAATTTCTGATTCTCAATAGTTTTGTCAAGCGTATACCTTTCCATTGTAAGATCTTTTCTCTTTAGTGATTAAACTTTCTAAATAAGAGAACTAGATCTGATACTAATTGTTGGAATAATAGAAAGGTGTGTACTGAGAGGGGAGGGGTGAATCAGTACCGTTAAATTTTTTTGAAACAAATCTTTGTAATCATAAACAGTAATAACTGACTGACTAGTTTTCATTCACCATACATAAAATGTCATTGCTGAAATGTAAATGCATGTAATCAAAACAATAAAACATTCATGAAACTTAAGTACACATAGAACATATATTTTGGTATAGCAGAGAACCCATGTTAGAAGGTAAAAACTGTGGTGGGGATGAGACCCACAAAGCTTCACTACTGCAGTAATAAAGTAGCTTGTTAGAGCTTACAAAGATTGATCACTTCTGGTGACCATACCCTATTAGGAGTAACAATAAGATTGATTAGATCTACCTCGTATAATTATTTTGCAACATAATATATGTGGGCACTTTTTTAAGAGATTTAGACAAAGATGGTTAAGTCTACTCTGTTAAGAAACTTTGGGTTTGTTACAATTGTTAGAGTGTAACAAAATTATGATTTGAACAAATACAATCTAAATATTATGGATAAAAGATCCTTTAAGAACAATAAACTTATCACCTTGCTATGACTGATAATACCTTCTATACTCTTTGGTAGCCTTGTCTCTGTTCTAAAAAATAAATGCTTCAATGAAATCCTTGTGCTAAAATCCTTGTCTGATCTTCTAATGTCCTTAGTGTGGCGGCTACTTGATTATCATTCAATCATCATACTTACAAAAATAACATCTTATCCTTACATATATCAAACTTCTTGACCTAATTAGGGTTTTAAAATATCTTAGAAAATCTAAGATCAATAGTGCACAACATTTACCTTGATCATCTATACATATGAAACATAAGTAATTAATGATTGCATTTGTAATTAATGTCCTCCTCGATCATTGTAAACTATTTTCTAGTTCGGCAAAAAGTTGTTACCTAGGTTGATGTGTCATTACAAAATTTTATGTAATTGTTGGTTTACTTGGTAAATAGTGTCTCTCGGAGCTCGGTGTATCTCGGTGCTTGGTAAGTTTGTTACTTGGTGATCATTGCACTCGGTTAACTCTGCGCTCAGTGATCATTACCAACTAGTCTATCTTTGACTCTGTTACCAACCAAAAATTTGAATACTTGAATACTAATGACAACCTTAAAACTCATATGGATTAACAATGCACAACATTGTCAAAATTTATGACATGTCTTAAGGGGGCTGATTTAAAATCTTAGATGAATAATGTATGCACGATATTGTATTATGAAATTTTTATTGTTGTTTCTAGTTAGCACATGTCCTAAGGGGGTGATTTAAAATATTATATGATGCATGTATGAACGATATTCTATTATTAAATTTTCATTTTTTTTTAGTTAGGACATGTCTTAAGGGGATTATTTAAAATCTTATATATGATTCATGTATGCATGATATTGTATTATGAAAATTCCATTGTTGTTTAGTTAGGACATGTCTTAAGGTGATTATTTAAAATCTTATATGATTCATGTATGCACAATATTGTATTATGAAATTTTCAATGTTGTTTAGTTAGGACATATCTTAAGGGGGTGATTTAATATCTTATATGATTCTTGTATGCACAATTGTATTTAGCTCTTTATCAGCTATCTTAGAAAAAAAATTACTATATATTTGTTTAAAGATTTCCTACTATTAGACCTTGATCTATTGATCATATTTTCTTGTTAACCCTATTTGGATTCATTCCATTATCATGACTTGTATTATTGTCTCAATGGTATCCCACATATCATTTACTTTATATTTATCACATAACTATGATTATGATTATTTCACAATGTGTTGTATTACCATTGCAGTGTTACGTAAAATAACATGTCAAACATGTACATATATAAAAACAAACAACATGACATGTAAACATATAAAGTAGATCATCATGTTTATGTATATATATCATCAAAAATGTCAAACATATATAAAATAGATCATCAAATATGTCATATGTCAAATGCATGTACAAAAAGTATATAATCATCAAATCATGTATACATATATATTTAACACATGGAACAACATCTCAAACATATAAAATAGAGCATGAAACACATGTGTACACATACATAGACCTATACCATTAAATGCATGTGTATCATCTTAAAATGGAAGAAATTCCATGTTAAGAATGTTTAGCCCTCCTTAGGGGGTGTTTTGGGTCATCATCATATTGTCCTCCCTTTTTTGCACCCTCTCCAGCTTATGTGCATGTTTAGGACCCTGATTGGGCCTCTCCGGGCACTGTTTATCCCACTAGGCACATTTTCCAAGGGTTCTGACTCCCAGGTTCAAGATCAAACTCAAACTTGACCTAGGTCAGGGTCAACCTCGATCTCGACCCAGGTCCCGCTTTCCAATTGGAAAGATTTTCAGCTGCCGAGGGACATTCAAAAGTTCATTTTCCCACTTCTGGGTCAGCTATTTTGGGTTCTGAGGCGACGAATCTTAAATTACATTTAATTTATAGGTCCTCTTCTTGGGGTATAGGTCTAATTGGAATTTAATTCTCCTATGTAGGCCTCTCTATAATATTATGCCCTAGATTGGTATATAAGGAAACTTTTATCCTCTCATTTGGAGAGATATTAACGATCATCATCATCAAGAAATCATGAAAAGAATCATCACCTACTTGGAGACAATACATTATCATCTACTTTCAAGCATCCATGTTTTCAAGATTTCAAGTGTTCAATCAAGGTTTTCAAGTCTTCCTCTTAAGCATTCAAGTTCTCCATTGAAGATCAAGGATTCAAGCATTCAAGCCTTTGAAGGGATTTTGTTCAAGCATTCAAGATTCATCATTGAAAACCCTAGATCTATCCATCATGGTGGTGTGATCTTCCTTCAAGATCCTTTATGTATCCTCAAGATTCATTCATTCTTCCCTCAAGGTGGATTCCAAGCATACAATCATAGAGGTTTATGGTTTATAATATTGAGTCCAAGCATTCATATTTATATACTTGTTTACATTTGAAATACGATTGCATATCTATTAAATATCATAGCTTCATTGTTAGATTTACTTCTACTACTTGTTGGCATTCTCTATTTCAATTATTGATTTCAAGGTTAATTCCTAAATAGGGGTTTGACTAAGACAAACCCCTCCCCCAACAAAAAAAACCATTTTTATTGCAGGTACAGGTATAGGACAGTAAATCTAAGAGAAGATTTGGATACCCTTTTCGGCCAACTTTTGGGATCCACGAATAGAATTTCTGTCGAAGTAGTGTAGGTCGAGGTTGACATTTTGGGACATGATTGGACCCTACCAAAGAGGTCAAGGTCAACCTGAATCAGAAAAGGAAAATATTTCTAGTTTTTGTCCATCTCTGCATTTCTGTTCCAGATCCGATTGCAGAATTTTTTGAAACTCAACACAGACATCAGAAAATAGACTTTTCCAGATCTGCTACATTCCAAGGTAAATGTTTCATTTCAATTAAGGATTTAATTAATTCAAATCTATTGTTTTACTTCATACTAATTAGATCTCCCCTCCTTATCCATAACTAGTTGATTCCTTTTCGCACTGATTATCTCCTTTCAATTAATCAATTGGGATCTCCTTGCCTTGGATCTCCTCATTATTCTTCTCTTAGCATCTCTTTATAGTACTTATGATGTTTATGAGAGTATCATCCATTTCATCATGTTTTTTACTCTTCATGTTTCACTTTCTTATACTATTTTGAGATTAACTAATACTAGTCTTCCCACTTTCAAAATTTTCATTAAGAATTTGTGTAGTAGACTTATTACTCTTTTGGATTATGTGAATGATTTGGTAGATGATACCCCATTTCCTAATCTCCCTCATCCTAATCCTATCATTCCTAATCTAGTTCCTAATCTTCCTAATCCTAATCCTATCTTTCCTAATCTAATTCCTAATAATCCCACTCCTATTTCTCCATCTTCTATCCCTAGTTCTTCCCACACTTATGTTGGGGCTCAAACTATGGTTCATGATGCAGATGTGCAAGAATTCTTTGATTTACCTTTCCCTTATTATCCAATCCATGCTAATATTAAAGGGAAGAGCAATGAAATTTCTTCAAAACCTATCATTCCACCTTACACAACATTCTCATGATCACCGTAAACAATCACTTGCTGTAGAAGCTTTACAAGATATGTACACTACTAGATACAATATGGTGGCTAAACAAGGTTATAAGGGTTTAGGGCTTGGTGTTAATGAACATGGTATTAAATATCCAGTTCATCTATCCCCTAAACAAGATAAGCATGGTCTATTCTTTCCACTATCTCAACTTGATGGGGTTGATTTTGATCATTGCCCTCCTCTTCATATTCTCCTTCCAACACCTTCCTTAGAATACCCTGATACTCCTCAAGATGTGGCTAAGAAGGTGTATGTTCAGTTAATGAATTCTAAGAAAGAAATCTTTAAACCTATGTCGAACGATGCTCTCTCCAAATACAAATGTCCTTTTCATTATAGTAATACACATTTACTTGTTGATTGTGTGCATTTCAAGATGTATGTTAGAGAAAGAGTTGCTTTAGGAATTATATCTCACTCTCGTACGAAATTGAAATTTATTCATAATTTCCATATGGGGCATACCCCTCTCTCTTCAATAATATAGATCTTTTTCCCTCTTTTCTCTTCACTGGGGGAAAGAGGTATCTCTTCTATTTTTTTTCTAGGATCCATTATGTTCTTAGCATGGATTTGTTTTGATCTTAATTGGTTATCCTCTCTATATTCTATCTCTATGGTTTTGTATTATGGCACATACTTCCTTCACTCATAATCATTCATAGCTTTCTTTTAATATTCATGATATCTTTTCTAGGACATTTGTTTTGTAAAGATATCTCTTTATTACAATATCTTTTGATATGATTGGTATATCCCTTTCTTTCATCTCTGGGGGGCAAGGTTTTTCTTCTTTTTCTATGTCTAAGGATCTACTTTCCTTAGCTTAGTGGCATTTGTTTATTCTGCAACATTATTTACTTATAAAGACTTATGTTTTGGCTATGGATACCCTTTTATATGAGAGGTGATTATCCTTTGTCATCACCTCTTCTTTATTTTTCAAATTATGATCTTTATAAACTCTTGCCCTTGTTTTGGGTTAGAGTTTGCTTCCTTGATTTCAAGATTCCTCTTCATCTTGATCGCAAGGGGCTTGATGATTGAATCTTTGATCCCTCTTGAATATTTTATCCTAAGCACTCCTCTACGATGGGAATCTTGTTGATAAGATCTCTTCCTCTTTGAGGATCCTTTTTCCATCAGTGACATCCTTTTCACGATTATCTATGCTCTTAGATGTAAGGGTCAATACTCTTCACTAAGACTATAGTGTACATTGTTGCTAATAGGATATCTCCTTACTTTGTGAAGTAGGTATCATGGTTTCTCTTCCTTATCATGTCTATTAGGTAGCCACGATAAGGAGGGGGTGCATATATGGGGTCTCCCTTATAATATATTTTACATTTTACAGCATGCTAAATCCTCGGAAGGTAACGCACATAAGTTGTTAAATCCTGAAGAGACATGCATTTTTATTTCTATTTTTATTTTTTACTAAATCCTCGGAAGGTAACGCACATAAGTTGCTAAATCCTGAAGAGATACACATTTTCAAAATTCAAATATGCTAAATCCTTGGAAGGTAATGCACATAAGTTGCTAAATCCTGAAGAGACACACATTTTATATTCCATAGTGATACAAGAATGTGGATCTATGGGTATTCAAAATGCCATCAGAAGACGCATTACAATTATAAAGCACAGTTTATGGGTGAACCTATTGGCATCTCCCTCCTTGGTGATTCATGGTAAGGTGGGCATCTTACTAGGTGAGGTAATCACTCTCTCTTTTTCTCTCTTTCGCTTTCATGCTAGTAGGATTAGATCATGAAGCTATGATTTTTATAGTGTTGCTCTTGTCTTGCTTATGTAGTCATTTATGCTTTCTATGATTATTTTCTCTTTTATTTTGTACCCTTGTCCATGTATGTTGAGTTAGAATCCTTATCCTAGGGGCTCATGTCCCTGACTAGGTGATGTTCTACCTCGTTGCGATCCACCAGAGTCTTTCTTCTAACTTTACCATGAGTATGTTCGATTTCCATACTCCCGCTAAAGTGGGGGCTTAATGTATCATCTTAAAATGGAAGCACTTCCATGTTTATAACATTTATCCCTCCTTAGGGGGTATTTTGGGTCATCATCATATTTTCCTCCCATTTTTGCACGCTCTCCAGCTTTTGTACCTGTTTAGGACCCTGATTGGGCCTCTCCGGGCACTGTTTATCCCACCTCGCACATTTTCCAAGGGTTCTGACTCCCTGTGTCAAGCTCGACCTTGACCTTGACCTAGGTCAAGGTTGACCTCAACCTTGACCCAGGTCCCCCTTTCCAATTGGAAAGCTTGTCAGCTGCTAGGGACATTCAAAAGTTCATTTTCCCGCTTTCGGGTTGGCTATTGTGGGTTCCAAAGCGAAGACTCTTAAATTACATTTAATATAGGTCCTCTTCTAGGGGTATAGGTCTAATTGGAATTTAATTCTCATATGTAGGCTTCTCTAGAAGATTGTTCCCTAGATTGGTATATAAGGAAGCTTTTCTCCTCTCATTTGGAGAGATATTAAGGATCATCATCACCAAGCAAGCACAAAAAGAATCATCACCTACTTGGAGACAATACATTATCATCTACTTTCAAGCATCCATGTTTTCAAGATTTCAAGTGTTCAATCAAGGTTTTCAAGTATTCCCCTCAAGCATTCAAGTTCTCCATTGAAGATCAAGGATTAAAGCATTCAAGCCTTTGAAGGGATTTGGTTCAAG
>MU225000.1:1336945-1347738 GCA_018584345.1 Thuja plicata | reverse complement strand
TATATATATATATATCCTACAGCATGTTAAGCATCTAATCATCAAATCACATGTATGTATAACATCAAACAACATGTCAAACATATAATGTCTAGATCGTCGAATATATACATATAACATCAAATGTAACATGACAAACATATAAATTCTTGATAAAATAACATCAAATGTAACATGGCAAACATATAAATTCTAGGTCAAACTATAAGTATATAAAATAGATGATCAAATGACTAGCTAGATGGCTCGACACCCTGGGACTCATCATGATGGCTCCTCACTAAGAAGTCCTCATAGTGACTCTCATTATTTGAAGGATGTATCGATCCTTGTAGAGAAAGTGATATAAATGTATCTACAAATTAAATATATAAAAATTATAATCATTTAAAAGAAAGTATGTATGGACTACATGCATGAGTTTAAAACTTACCTGTCCACTGGTGCTTACATCATCAAGTTAGTCTCGTCAACGTACACGATCAGACCTCAAGGCAGGAGTAACAAGAGGCATGTCCACCTATAATTTTTTTATATAATATATATAGATATATATACATGATGATATGAATCTAGTTTAAAAAATTAAATTAAATTATAAATTTTGGAAATTTGTAGCATGAGCATAATGTTGAAAATAAAATTACCCGTGTAGAAGGTGGCATATGATAGTACTCAAACTCTCGAGCCACGATCATGTCAACTAAAATATAAAGATTTTGTTGGGCCTCATCCAGGCTCAAATATGTATCTGCAGCATGACTAGTCGGCACACATCCCAATAATGATGAATATAGTGGACTGTACAACTGAGATGCAATAGAAGTCAAATCTGAATGTGTCAAAATTTTTATGTAACCTATCACTATCATACCAAAGTCAATATTCTCAAGGCAAAGATCAGAGGGCTAATGCACTGCACTCACAGAAGGGTATGTACCCTCTGCCTCTCCCCCTGAAGCAACAGACTGGTCGGTAGGTGGATCTTGATGGGCACTACCACTGTAGCCACGGTCTGGGTGGTAAGCATGATGAGATCCTAAATGTGGCTCAGAGTATCTGATGGAACTCACACGACTGAGCTGACGTCCGTTATAGGGATATAATGCTCTACTGCAATAAATGCATATGCATCCAAAAGATCCTCATCCAAACTAGTCATCGTAAGATGTTTCACATCTCCTGTAAGACCCTCTAGGATAGTAGGTGAAGGGATTCCCCCTACACTATAAGGATCATATGAGGTACTGCCAGAGTGTGATCCACTTGAGGAACTAGAGCATCAACGACTCATCAACTACTAGCCAACTCGATCACTAAATATCAAACCGGTCCATGTGTACTGGTAATTGTCGATCCACTCGATGATAAGCATCTCTATCAGCAAGTCTACCACGCCCCTACACGAGATATGATGACAAATCAGTGTAGTTCATGACCTTTCATAAACGAACCTCAGCATTAAGTTGTGGAAAATAGAGTGTAAATTGGTTGTTATTTTGATAAGGACCATGAGCAGCAATAAATCATGGGTATATCAAAGAAGCCATAACAAGATCCTTACATCTAGTAACCTGGTATGCCTTCACCAAATTCTTTCCCAAGTATGATGGGAAATATTGCTCTTTCAGGGTTTCTTTGGGCACTAAACCCTAAACCTCAATAAGAGACAAGCCATCACAAACCTCTTCCCTCTTCTTAGCAAGAATAGCATCTATGACATCTGCTGAATAGGCACTAGTACACTGAATGTCATCCCTAATATGAACCAGGCTATCAAGAATAGACTGCCAAGTGTTCCTATAAACACTCATGTTACTAGCATTACTGATCAAGAGACTCAATCTCTCAATCTTCTGATTTATTTGTGCAAATAAATCGTGAGGGGCCATTAGCTCATCTTCCATGATGTCTAATAATATATATAGATCTATATATCTCTATGTACCTAAAAGATAATTTAATGTCAAGCTTTAGGTTGAAGTTTATATATTATTTTTAAAATTCAAAGAAAATTATTGGAACATACATTCAAACTAATCACTTACTAAAATAAATGTACATGTGTTAAAATGAACAATAAGTAGGTAGAACCTGGTAAAAATCGTACAGGACAATAATTTTTGAAGTATATTAAGCAACTTTATTATATATGGAGCTGTCGATATATTTGTTTAATTTATAAAATTTGTCAGTATTCAAGTTAGTGTAGCGAATATTGCCGGCAACAAGTTTTATGGTACATGGGCACTTGCCTAGAAAAATGTCTGCACTGCCACGGAAGCTTCCCTATTTAAGATATTCTTTCTTGGGCACTACTTCACTAATATCGGTGCATTTAGGCCGGCACGTTCATCACGATGCGCAGGCTCTTTTTAACCCTTTTTAATCGCGGAAACCCCTGTTTGTTCTTAAGAAATTGGCTTTGTTTGGATCTGGAGAATTAAATTTGCTTGTTCTGAAGAAATTGGATTTGTTTAGATCTGGAGAATTCAATTTGTTTGTTCGGCGATAACATGGAATCGGAAGTCTGCAACAGCGCCAATATTGGCATCAATGATAATGAATGCGGGTATAACAGAAAAATGAAGGAACTAATTACCCTTATCAGAGGTACGTAAGTAGTAGTTTTTCTGCAAAAATCTGTGAATTTTATATGCCTTTTTCAGTATCCTTTACAGCTGATCTGTATAATTGTGGTGAGATAAACTAAATTAAATTTTAATGGGGCTCTGAGTATAGATCTGTACCTGCTGGAAATGTGTTCCAGCAGTCCAGTAGTTATCATATAAGGATTAATTTTACAGTGAAGGAAAGGAAGGGATAAATGATATTGCCAAACATGCCCAGATCCAGATTGTCAATTATCTGTCTTATTAAAAAATTTAGCCTGTGCTTTTGTGATGTAGGAAATGAAATTATTTTAAGGAATACGTGGATGTTTTACTATTTGTAAAAATGTATATATAGTAATAAAATAGATGGAAGAAGGCACATGTTGATATTCAAATTGGGTATAATTTAGAACAAGCTTCATCATAGAGGAAAACTGCTCAGAGCCACTAAAATTAAAGCTAATCCCCATTGGCTCGGACTGAGAGATCTTTACTCTAAAGAATCAGATTTTTTGGTCAATTAGAATAAATTATTTTACATATAGACATACGTTTCCTTGTCTAGGTTGTTGGTAGCAGATCCAAATTATTTGAAATATTTCTTAGTAAGGAAAAGAATTCTCTCGAGTCTTGAGCATAGGTTTAGACCATACGTTCAAATTATTTGAAATTATTCATTTGCTCTAAGTCCAACTTATGTTTACGCTTTTAGTCTTATTTGGGAAGATTTAGAATTGTGTTCTTTTCGTTGTACTCTTCCATTTTTTTTTCTGTTAACTCTATAGCCTAAGTGGTTGGTTAGGTTGTGTTAAGATTTTGGGTCCTTCCCACGTATGTCTAAAGTTTGATTCTCGCTGGTTAAGCTAACTTGATGGGTTGTTGCACTCATTCCTAGGGGACTAGTCTCGCCTCATCTCATCCCATTAGCACCTTAACTTGGCATACAAAAACAAGTCCAAGGCAAGGTCTATTGGGAATCGCTAGAATGAAATGTGGTGACACCACTAAGTTATCAAAAAAATACTACGAATAACACAAATTATTATGTAAATTTGCTAGAATACGCATATTGTTATGTAAATATGCTTGAATTTGAATGTTGGCCTTAATTTGTGAGACATGTGCATAATCTAACTCTACCATAAAATACTATAATAATTCATCTATTTAATATATATATATCATTATTTTCTGAACAATTATATCTTATATATCTAATTGATTATTAATTTAATTATTAATTTAAGTTAAGAGAAGGTTGTATGATTTATTCCTTATAATATTTTAATGATGTTTAATGCACTCCCTTTATACATTTATATTTGAATTAATCTGATTGGCCATGCTTGAACTATTGTAAATATTAAGTCAAATGGACAGAAAAAAACATCAATAATAACTTATTAGTATTCGACAACTGGCCTATTTGAAGTTTTACATATTGGAAAAAGGAGTTAAGGCTTGAATTTGAATTCCTAAATTTTATATTAACATTTAGAATAGAGGAAATATTGTATCATCTAGAAATATTCTATAATATAGATGCACGTTCGTGATCCATGTCCAATTTATTCTATGAAAAAATGTTAGGAAAGATCACTCAATACAAGAAATTAAGGAGCTGGGAATATTCTCAAGCACGTCGTTCGGCCCGGGCGACTACAAATATACGCACAGATCAGTCCTCTCAAGCCATCAGATTGACTTGCAGGTAAGAGCCATTTTATTTCAACGTTCATATCTTTCTTCGCCAAATGAATCCAACATTAAATCTGTCTCGTTATTTCAATTAATAGTGAGCATGGACAGAAGTTTGATGTATTTCTCAGTCACAGCGGTAAGCAGAAAAATTTTGTTAGGCAACTACACAGAGAACTAACAAACCAAGGCGTGTCTTGCTTCTTTGACGAAGATTCTAAAAATTGTTTTCCACTGGGGGAAGATTGTCCCCCTCGTATATTTGAAGCCGCGGAGACATGCAAACTAGCAGTTCTGCTTCTTTCTAAGGAATTCTTGGAAACAAAGTGGCCAATGCTGGAACTCTCCACCTTCGTAAAAGCCAGAGATACAAATCCGGGTCTCAAAATTTTGCCCTTGTTCTTTATGATTCGTCCCACAGCTCTTAAGCGAATTACGGTATACAATAAGAAGTGGAAAGAGTTTGAGAAATCTAAGGAAAGGCGAGCCGAATGGCATCGAGCTGTAAGAGTAATACGAGGAATTAAAGGGTTGAAGCTTACTGAATCTGGCGATGAAGTGGTGTTTAGAGATGAAATAGTGAAAACAATCTGGCACATACTTCCAACGCCCTCTCCAAGGTATCATGTCCCTGCCATGCAAGGAGAAGCACGAATGTGTCAGGTGAAAACACCTCCATTCATTGGACTGTAAGCTCTATTTTCTTTTTTATAAAGATTTGGTTAATGTTGTTCAAGTTTGATGGAATAAGTATTGTGTTGATTTTAATTTAGAATTTGCTGTTTAAACTTTTTCATTATACGAAAGGATGTAGACTCTGAAGTATATAGTATGTACTCCAGCTCTCTGGATTGAATCTGGACCCTTAATGTTTTGATATTTGTTCGACTTTAATGAAAAATAAATTTCTTATCTTCTGATATTGTTATCAGAATTTAAATATTTAAATATGTAGTTTCTAAGTCAAAACTCATTGATTTATGTTCTTTTTCTTATGAATAGTGGTTAGTGATTCAAAAGAATCCATTTGTTATAAGAATGAAATATACACTCAACAAGTTCAATTCAAAATGTATAACCATATCTATATCTGTAGAAAATATCTCCTACCTCTTAATTCCTTACTTTTCATAATTTTATTGTGGTGTCACTCATATATGTAATTATTCTATTTACTGGTTGCAGGAGGTTGCAGAGCTCTTCAACGCAGTTCAGCCCAACGAAAAGGGAATACATATAGCAGGATTGTGTGGAATAGCAGGCCACGGGAAAACTACACTTGGAAAGGCTTTCTGCAACCTCAAATTGGGGGACTTTGAAGGTAAAGTGTGTCATCTAGAATTTTCGAGAGGCGATTCATTTGAAAGAACAAAGCTTGCCCTGCAGTATCTCACTCACCGCCCTCAATCTTATCTCCAAACTCTGATAAGCCAAAATCAGCTAGCGATATCAAATCTTTCAATTTTGTTTACAGGATGTTCATCCTTTCCATGTAGAGTTCTCTTTACAACTCCAGTCTTGTCCATTTTCTAATATAACTTACAGGCACAAGTTGAGTTCAATACAAGAGTGAAGGGCCAGAGGGTATTGTTGGCTCTCGACAATATCACAGAAGAAAGTATAGACGAAGTGGCATATTATCTTCGGGCAGACTTGGGAGAAAAGAGTTGCATCCTTTTGAGCGCTCGAAGTATTGATTTACTAATAAAGCATTTCAAGATGGATAAGCAGTCATGCATGCGCGTCCCAAGGCTTGAAGAGGAAGAGGCCATAGCTATCTTATTGGAAAGGGCATTTCTAGCAGAGTCAAAGTTAGGGGCACAGGACAGAGGATTTGCTTTGAAGTGTGCAAAAAGATGTTTGTTCAAAGACACGAGTAGTGACATTGGTCCTAGAGCTCGATCATGTCATCCCTTAGCCTTAAAAGCTTTTGGCGGCTACCTCTTTAGTAAATACGGTCCGAATCTGTCAAAATGGGTTGCTGAGATAGATGGCATGGTGGACGGATCCGGTGATGGGTTAGATGAAGTGTTCGCTGTGCTGTGCAAAGCTTTTGATGACATGGATCCCATATACGAAACCATATTCATACTTCTCACTGTATATAGGCTGCCCAACATGTCTCCCCACAAAGTCACCGAGTGGTTTGCAATAAACTGCAACGAAGAGATCAAGTATATTAAGAAAGCAGTAAGTTGTATTTTTGCTCTTACACTTGTTGTCTTTGTGATTAAATTCAAAAACCTTTTGGTAGCTAAAATTTCGTTATTTATGGAATTAGGTCAAGGATCTACAGAAGAAGGCTTTTATTGAAAGCTTTGAGTCTGAAATCCGCATACACGATCTTTACATTGAGTTCGCTCAAAGCAAAGCAAAAAGGATGGAGAAATGGCTGTGGTGGAAGGGAGATGGGCCAAGCACACGTGGGTTAATTTCAAAATCCAAAGCAGGGTTTGAATTGGCTAAGTTAGAGCAATGCATACATCGAAGTCCATCCCAGATCACCCCAACATACCTTCAAAATCTATCGGTGCTTCAGCTCGTAGGTGTGCAGAATATGATCAATCTTGACTTGGGCAGGATGATCAGTCTCAGAGGTATCACATTACACAACTGCAAAAAGCTGGCAACACTTGAGGGAATGGAAAAATTGCCACGCATGGTGTGGCTTCAGATAAGGGATGTAAATCCCATGCTAAAACTTCCACAACTAAGCAGCCTTGTAGCATTACAGTACCTGGAGATCGACATTGCAGATAGCAAAGTGGTCAATCAGCTGGGAGATCTTACACCATGTTTATTTCTGAGAGAGATAATTGTTCGCTGTCCTTCACTCTCTGAGTTCCCCAGAGTAAACGGTCTATCATATTTGGAGAAAGTGGAGTTTAGTGTGTGTGATATAAAGTGAAGAGCCCCCTGGACTGTACACAATGCGTGGAGCTCCAAAGTATTGTCTTAACTTTTTGCAGCCAGATGGCTGCCTCACCGCTCCTTACCGGATGTAATAAACTATCCAATATTGTTTTGTCAGACTGTGATGCAGTGACTGCATGTCCAGTGATACATGTACCAAGTGCTTTAAAGTCACTGGAGTTTCAGATTTCATCAGAAACTACTTCGGCGCCCAAAAGTTTAGAGTCTTGATATGGGCTAGAAAATCTTCAACTATGGAATATGGGCAAATTGAAGGAGCTTCCGAGTTTCAGACGTTTATCAAATTTGACTGTGCCCAAGCTTGGCAAGTGTGGTATAAAAGAGCCACTGGATTTTACATGTTGTTGTAAATTTTAAACAACAGTAGATTTATGAGAACAAATGACCAAGAAGAAATTAACAAGACACAGATGCAAAACAGATGTATAGTGGTTCACCATAAACTGGCTACATCCACTCTTAAGGCAGGGAATACTTTATTATTCAATATCTCATCCATAACAGTACATAGACAGCGGACCCATTTATAGAGTCATATACAATTATCAAGGAAGAGTCAGGTGAAGATAAACAATCACATGACGGTTGGGCTTCAGATTCCCAACAGTTGTGCCATGTTGGATGATGTTTACACTTTCACGCTGAGAAACTTAGAAAGGTTTCCCAACTTCTCAACACTGAGGAAGTTGAAGAACTTGAGTTTATATAATTGCAGGAGGGTTAAAGTTCCTCCTGATATTGGGGGATGCCATGATTACAGGTGTTTCATCTGCTATACAACGATAATATTAAAGGACTTCCAAAGTTGGAGGGGTGCCCACGATTAGAGGAAATCAAAGTAAGTTGGCATTGTGAGGACGAGGTCACTTATGATGGAATTGATCCCCACAGTTGGGAAATCGATGACGATGATGAGACTTGGCTGGAGCATTTCAAATTCGAGATCTTACCAAACACAACTCATGTAAGCTTGCCAGAAACATTGAAAGATTTGCAGTGGTTGAAGGGTAAGACAAAGTTGGTGAAACGGTATTTCCATGGAGTGAAGCTCTATTACTCTCTCACAGCTCCATATGAATTATATGTGCGAAGGCAAGCAATGGCAGAAGGTGTTAGAGGTCGGGATGAAGCCAAAAATTTAATTACACTAAGATCGACAGATTGCAAAGTAAGGGCTTTCCCGACCCTGGGCAGAGTGTGTGAAGACCGTGACTGGCTGAATAGGGTGCAGGAGTATTTTGATATTGCTTGCACAAGTGCCGCTTCGGGAAGATTTTAATACAAGTTTAAAATGGTTTATATGAAAAAAGGAATACATAAATTTAAAGTTAAAATGTATGGCGTTGCATTTTTTATTCCATTTCTTTTAATCATCAGCAAAGAAGACAAAAGAGTATATTGTTAGGATTAGGATCACTGAGAGAGGGGGGATGGTGAATCAGTGATCTATCAATTAATACTTTTTCTTATTATCTGAATCTTTACTTAAATGCTTATGTACTAAAATGAATATCAATGCAAGTAAGATAAACATACACAACTCATAACGCCAAATATGATTACGGGGAAACCCAATGCAGGTGAAAACCCCGGTGGGAATTAGTACCCACAAATATATTGTACTAGTTTCTTATGATCCTTGTTAGAAGATCCTTAACCCTGTTAGGAGTTGTCTTTACAATACATAAAGTACAGTGACCTTGTTAAGGGTCGGACCCTGTTAGGAGTCTTTTACAATAACCCTATTAGGGGTGGTGGACTCACTGTCCAAATGGTGAAGGCTACAACCTTCTGGATATTTGATACACACTGTATCTGTAAGGTGAACTGCTACTGTGACACTGCTTTTCTGATCAGTTCCTTTTGTGCGCTGATGCTTTAACCTCTTGTAAAACACTACAAAAATCTTATCTTCACTCTGAAAGCTTCTACTTCAATATCTATAGCATCAACATATGATAGATATATCTTTGCTACTTTTACACTCTGCTCTGCTTTTCTTATCTCTGGCTTCCGCAACTTTTCCCATCAAAAATGACCTTCTATAAGTACTTCCTCAAATGGCATGAACATGTCAGCTTTAGGAAACCTTTTAACATCTATATTGATCACTTACATAACCACGCAACCCTTCATTAAGTCATCTTAACATAAATTATAACTGCTTTACTCAAACCAAACAGACATGTCTTTTCACACAGTCCGCTTCACCAAAATAACTCTAACTAATTATCCCGGATGAATCAAGTCATGCACTTTTAACCATAGGTTTTTAGGTCACTATAAATCACTAATCCAAAGGCACAAGTCCTGAGGATGAGTGCAACATCCACACCAAAATAATCTCTGTCGGCTCTTTCCATGATCTCTGTCCTGTTCTGACATTCACTGGCTGTACCTCTTCAAATGGCTATATCTTATTCATACTTTTAGATCTGATCATGCTCTCTTAGAGTTAGCCTGTAAAAATACTCATAATCTTATCTTCAAAGGTACATATCATTTGGGTAACAAATGAACACACGCTAATCAAAACTATAATAGTTTGTTCCTTGCTATGTCCTGTTTTCTGTACATAGCCAATTTTTGATCTTCTGATAATGTGTGCTGACTCCAAAACTTCATATGAATTTGTTTCCATAATGACAACACTAAATAAAGTCATATACTTTAGTATAGTCAACTTTCCAACAATCTCCCCCTTTGTCATTAATGGCAACAAAGGAATATGGTGAAGTTACTATCTGAACTTTTATACAAAAACTCTCTATCTTATATCTCCCTTTTATCATATCCCAGACTCCATATTATTCATACACTAATCCCCCTTTGACATTAATGACAAAGGTGCTCAAACAACACTTCTATGTACTTACTCAGCATACACATCAGGATATGGAATCTGCAACTTCTGAATCTCTTTCTCCCAAAATGCATTCAATGAATTAACAATCTGTAGATGGGCGCATAATGCATATTGTAGCTTCTTTATTTTCTCCAAGTCTATGCTAGGACCTTGATCATATGACATACTCCATATTCTATACATTACTTTATTACAAGCTTATAACCACAGGCATTTAGCCATTACATTACAAAATCATTCATGCTGACCAAAACTGTAGTCGGCTTCCATGTTCTATTTCCTGTACTGCTGGCTCACTGATCAATCTATAACTTTTCCGTACTATGCGCGTCTGGATATAGCATTTATATACACCATAGAGTATATACCTAAGCATGCATTCTTTGGTGTGATCTCTAACACGTGCGCTGAAGTGCTGATCTTTGTATGTGTCTGTCTGCCTTTTCTATCTATCTATCCTTGTTACACATTGCTGCATATGTTAATATCTGTGGTGGGATCTTCTACTGATTTCTTTATCTTCTCTATCATAGCTTCTACCTCTTGGATCTTACCTGATTCATACAGTCAGCAATAATCTTTTTGCTGCAAGCTCTTTCAAGGATGTTTGACCAATCATGAGTGAACTAAGATCAAGTGTAGAGTTGCTAACCAATTCACTGAGCCTCTTCTTCATATAC
>MU225000.1:1258077-1336895 GCA_018584345.1 Thuja plicata | reverse complement strand
TTTACTCCCCATGAGTCTAAGTCTGTTATGGGTGTCAAACTTTACAACAATGATGATGAATTGTCCATTACTTTAGTCTTCTCTTTTTCTGCTTCCTTTTCTGTGATATCTTAAATCAATATATCTTTGTTACTGATATAAAGACTCTTAGCTTCTTGAGTACTCACAAATGTTTCTTCAAGATTGTCTAGATTAATATCCATTACTGTCATTGATACTTCAACATTATCAATCACAAATGTATCCTCCATGTCCTTGGCCATGGGCGCATAATCCTATGGACCTATCATAATAGTTTTCTCTGCTTCTTCACATGATATTTCAAATTGTATCTTCAATCAATTCTTCTCTTATATGATTTCTCTTTGTATGATCAACAATAAGTATGTACTTCCAAGGATAACATCAGGTTGGTTCCAAAACAAAATCTCCAATGGTTATACTGATGCTCTCACATAGAACACTGCTCAACAAGATTCCGCTTCATGAAATTCACACGCTGAAGCATACTAATAAATCGCTTCCGAGATATTTCAAATATTTTCTTGATATCAATCTCTACTGAAGAATGTAATTGTGACGCTTTCCTACTTGACTGCAAGTTCTCCTTTGATTATCCAGTTGCTTACTCGATTGTTAAGTAATTTTTCAACTAATTTATGAAACAACGTGTCCGCGCTTGGGCTTCATTTCAAACTCAAATTACTTTGCTTAACAAATAACAATTATCAATCTCCTTTCTTCACTGATGAGAATAACTGTAATGTATTAACAATACAACTGCTAGGGCTTCTATGATTTCCAATCATTTATTTTGACCGTAAGTGAGGACTTGGCGATTGCAATGTATATTTCCGCCATTAATACTTGCCACGTGTACATAGAAAGAAACTGTAACTTCTATTCTTGTTCCTGATAAAAATTTAGACCGTGTTCTCTTTTATACTGCAACACAATGTCTCCAAACAATTGTAATCCAAGGCGCATACTCAGAGGTGAGTATACCAGCCACGCAGGGGTTCAGAGCTAGAATAGCTCCCCCTAAGACCATGAGGGTCAACTATTCAGAAGTAGAAGGTGCGTCCACTGAGGATGCATCTGCTACCTTGTTCTTTTCATTGTCCTTCTTTACTTCAACCCATATTTTATCTGATTTAGCTTTAGCTTCCACAAACTTAACTTCTCCTTCCTTATCCCATAATGAATCTTCTAACATTTTAGGGATTTCCTATTTCTGCACTCTAGATCTACAAAATTTAGAGATGTGTCCAGCTTTTCCACATGAGTGACAAATGATAGGAGGTCTAATATTCTTCAATGTATTGGTGTGAGTTACCAATATACACTGTCTAGCTGAATTACCATTGTGATTACATATCTGACATGTAATGTTCTGAGGGCTTCTATGATTTTGCTGAGGATAACTTCTTTGTCTTTGCTGATTCTAATTTCTTTGATTATTTTGATTCTTGTTCTTCTGACTTGTTTTACAATTCATAGCTCTATGACCAAATTTATTGCATGAATAACAATAACCATTGAAGGGTCTTACCTCATTGATGGCAACATATGATATTAAAAACATCTTCAACACATGGTGTCATTTTTCTTTTTACAATCTTCTCAATATCCTCATCAAGGATTCCTCTACACTGTTGCAGCTCCTTTGTCTATGTTTTTAAGTTACATGATTATATACTCCCCTAGAGTATATGCTCCCCCTTACAAAATACTCCTCCTTTGAAATAAATGGAAAAGGGTGCCATAAAAAATTAGGCACAGGTACTACTCCAAAAATAGAGTAGTCAACCATTCATCAATAACCATGGACTGATGTACTTGCTACTTTATCTAATCAGACTTAGGAAAGGGAATTACTCCCAACTTCTCCCTGAGATACTCAAAAGTATCTTTTGATAAAGGCTTTGTGAAAATGTCTGCTAACTGTTCTTTAGTGCTCACATAGTCCAATTTTAGTTCTTTGTCTGCAACTTTTTCTCTAAGAAAATGGTATTTGATCTCAATGTGTTTTGTCTTTGCGTGCATCACAAGGTTCTTGGACATGTTGATAGTGCTAGTGTTATCACAGTGAATACAAATAGGATAATCAACCTGAATACCAAAATATTTAACCATCTGCTTGATCCAAACCATTGTTGAACAATTCAATGTTGCTGCAATTTATTCAGCTTCTGCTGTTGACTGAGAGATACAATTCTTCTTCTTTCTTATCCAAGAAACCAACCTATCTCCAAGAAATACTGCTCCTCCTAAAGTACTCTTCCTATCATCAATACAACCTGCCCAATTTGCATCTGTATATACATGAAGTTGTACATTCTCTAATTTAGGATACCATAAACCATATTCTATAGTTTGCTTTAGATATCTGAATACTCTCTTTATTTCCATTAGGTGATTCTGCTTGGGTTCGGCTACAAATCTACCAATAATGCCAAGTGCATTAGATATGTCTGGTCTAGATTGATTAAGATATATAAGTTTTCCAACCATAAACTTGTACAATATCTTGTCAACTGCTGTGGAATCATCTTCTTTAGAAAGCTTGCTTCCTGTTATCATAGGAGTGCATACTGGCTTACAGTCTTCCATCTTGAAAGTCTGCAATATTTCCTTCACATATTTGGAGTGATTTATGAATATCCCTTTATCTATCTTCTTTGCATTCAATCCCAAAAAATATTTTATAGGACCAATCATGCTCATTTCAAATTCATTCTGCATTTCTTTTGCAAATTCTACACTAAGCTTGTCATTAGCTCCAAAGATAATGTCATCAACAAATAAGGAAATAAGTAATAATCCATCAGGTGTCTCTCTTATGAATAGGTTGCAATCTGTTTCTCCTTTCTTAAATCCAATCTTGGTAAGATAATCATCTAGTTTCTCATACCAAGCTCTTGGGGCCTGTTTAAGTCCATAGAGTGTTTTCTTCAATCTGCATACCATGTCTGGTTTATTTGATAGATTAAATCCTTTAGGCTGTTCTATGTAGACTTCTTCCTTCAAGTCACCATTCAGAAAAGATGATTTGACATCCATTTGGTATACTTTAAAGTCTTTGAATGTTGCATAGGCCAAGAATAACTTTATGGCTTCTAGTCTTCTCATAGGGGCAAATGTGTCTATGTAATCTATTCCTTACCTCTATGCATATCCTTTACACACCAGTCTTTCTTTGTTTCTGAGCACTGTACCATCTTCATTGATCTTATTCCTGAATACCCACTTTGTTCCAATCACAATTTTATCACTAGGTCTAGAGACCAATTCCCATGTATCATTTTTGATTATCTGATATAATTCTTCTTTCATTTCTTTCTGCCAATAAGAATCCTTGCAAGCATATTCAACACTTAAAGGTTCAATCTGCAAAAATAAACATACCTCTTCATCCACTGTTAAACTTTTTGGTTTAGATCTAGTCAAAACACTACTCCTATGATCTCCAGTGATATCATCTTTTGAATGGTATCTAGATGTGAATTTTGGAGATTTTAATGTGACATCCTCATCTGTAATCTATGATACTTCTTTGCTTATTTCAGGTTCATTACATGATACATCAATGCAATCAAACATTTCTTCAACAAAAATGTCTTTAATGTTAGGCCTGGGTTCATCCTCAATCATAGGTGCATATTCATAGTACCTCTCTTGAACAATGAACTTCTCATCAATCTTTACATGAGTACTTTCAATTATCTTCTTTAATCTAAAATTAAAACCTCTGTATGCTTTGATTTTAGTAGAGTAACCAAGGAAAATACCTTCATCACTTCTAGCATCAAACTTACCAACACCATCATCTCTCTTGATGTAGCACTTGCTGCCAAAGATTGTGAATTATTTTACTGTAGGTACATTACCAAACCAAAGTTCATAAGGTGCCTTATCTGCGCCTGGCCTTAGTTGTGTTCTGTTGATAGTATAGACTGCTGTATTGACTACATCTCTCCAATAGGTGTGTGCAACTTTTCCTTCAATCATCATAGTGCATGCTATATCAAATATTATCCTGTTCCTTCTTTCTGCAATCTCATTCTGTTGAGGGGTTATAGGAGCAGTCAAGTGTCTTTTGATCCCATATTCTTCGTAGTACTCATAAAACTGGTCAGAGGTGAATTCTCCTCCTCTATCTAATCTTAGACATTTTAGTTTTATTCCAGATTCATTCTCAACCTTGGCTTTGAATATTTTGAATTTCTCAAAGGCTTCAGACTTCTCCTTTAAGAACACAACCCACATCATCCTTGAAAAATCATCAACAAACAAAATGAAATACCTTTCTCCATAGTATGATCTTGTTTGAGTAGGACCACATAAATCTATATGCACTAGGTCTAATTTGTTTTCAGCTGAGTTCTGCTTACTTCTAAAAGAGCTCCTTACATGCTTTCCCATAACACATTCCCTGCACATTGTGTCAACTGGTTTTGCAATACTTGGAAGGTCTCTAACTACCTTGACATTGCTTATCTTTACTATATTGTCAAAATTGATATGACAAAGTCTCTTCTGCCATAACCAACTGTCATCAAGTTTTGCAACAAAACAACTTACATCAGAATTGAGCTGAAAAACATTACCTTTTGTTTTTGAGCCTGATGCAATCAAGTCTCCTTCTTTGTTGTTAATAGTGCATTTTTTGTCTTTGAATTCCAAATGATAACCTTTGTCAAGTAGTTTTCCAACACTTAGTAAGTTGTGATGTAATCCATCAACATACAGAACATTATCTATCTTGTTCTTTCCATCCAGGGTGATAGATCCTTTTCCTATGATAGGTTTAGGAGTGTTATCTCCAAATCTAACTATACCACCTTTGTACTTGTCCAGATGAACAAATCTATCTTTATCACCTGTCATGTGGTGAGAGGATCCATTGTCAATGATCCAATCAATTCTGATGTCTGCTTTGGAAATTAGGGCTAACTCCTGTGCTTCCTTTTCATCTTCAATTTCCATTTCCTCAAGCAATTTTTCCATGTCTTTAAGGGAAATGAATCCAATTTCATCCTCTCCTGAATCTTCATCTATTACACCTTCTTCAGCATGGTAGCATTCCTTTTTGTATTTGGGTTTGTAATCAGATCTAAACTTTTTGACTCTTGTGGGGCACCTGGATGCAAAGTGACCAATCTTGTTGCATGAAAAAAATTTGAATGGAAGTTGTCCTTCATACTGTCCTTTGCCTTTATTTTCTCTTTTAGAAATCATGGCAATAATTTCTTCTAGTTCTTCATCAACTTCTTCTTTCTCATTAGAAATGTGTAAAGTTTTCTTACCATGTATTGATGCTTTGAAGTTTGTTTCACTTTTGGGTTCAGTCTTTAATCTTGATCTCTCAAATACAGAGATTTTACTGATAAAAGTCTCTCTCTTGAAGTCCCTTGAAAATTGCATGGTTTCATCTAGAATATTGATCTTGCTCTCATAGTATGTTGTTAATGTAGTCATCAGCTTGTCCATTATGTCTTCTTCTAAAATTTCTCCACCATTGTCTCTGATTCCAGAAAATGCTTCATTTATCCTCTAATTGTAGGCTCTGATGTTCTCTTTAGGTAAAATCTCAAGATTGTTGTATTTATTTTTCCATGTCTTCCTGCACGCATTCTTTGCTTGGATATCTCCTTCAAACATGTCTTCTAAATACTTCCATATTGTGTATGCCTTGTCAGCTTTCTTGATCTCAGAGAATTCACTGTCAAATTGGGCACTGATTAGGGCTTCTTTGGAAATTGCATTATTAGTGAATGTATCATTTTGTCTACTAGTAGCATCATCTTTCACAAGGTCTTTTAGTGAGGGAATAGTAACTTCTTGTGTTGCTATCTCAAAGATCTCAAAACCAATACACTGTAGATGTGTTATCATTTTGTTCTCCCAATCTAGATAATTCTATCTATTGAACTTAGGACTCTCTTTTCTGAAATATGACATCTGATCTACCTTAATCTGTTAAGCTTTCTCTTCAAGGTACTTGGCTCTAACACCAATCGTTAGAATAGTCCCAAATGATAACTAAGAGGGGGGTGGGGTGAATCAATTATCAACTAATTTAATTATTTTCTCTAATTAATTCCAGAATACCATAAAGTAAATGCACATTTAGATAACACAATACACAACACCACAATTTGGTTACAGGGAAACCAAATGGTAAAAACCTCGGTGGAAATTAGCACCCACAATGAACTATACATGTTTATAATAATCCCTGTTAGAAGATATTGCAACCCTATTAGGAGTTGTTCTTTGCAATGCAAAAAGTATAGTGACCTGGTTAAGGGTCTGACCCTGTTAGGAGTCTTTTATAAATAACCATGTTAAGGGTAAGGACTCACTATCGAAAAGCTCACTGCTTCAATGGTGAAGGCTACAACCTTTTGTAGAATAGATATGAGCTATATCTGATGATGAAATGTAGAGTAGACCTACTATCTTGATCAGTTCCAATGCAATGTAATCTTCCACTGCTTCTTCACATCGACCCTTAATGAATTAAACTTAACTGATAGTCTACTTTTTTCTTTTTTTTGTCTCTTTTCTTATCATTCACACTTGGCATTCATCAAATGAACTACTATAAATATCTTCTCCAATGGATGTGATCTTCATTGGCTCAAGGGGTCCCTTCACTTCTTCTTCAGTTGGCGATATCAACCACACAATCAGATTAAGACCACACAACATGAACTAAACAGACACGACGCTTCACTGAGTCAGCTCCACCAAATTATCTCAAACAACATGATCCTAATGAAACATGATAGGCACTCTTATCCAAACATGGTTAACTCATAACTAATCATGAAAATACACACACGTATCCTGAAGATAGGTGCAACTCAAGAAACATGATAAATACGTCGGCTCTGAACAGATACTCTCTAGAAACTGTAACTGCCAATACAAATTAACACAACTTAGCTAAAACTTCATATCTAACTCTGCGTGAATGTAAATAGCATCTAGAATATATATACACCATGGAAATAAGCATGCATAGCTCTAAAACATCTGTACTAATACTTGCATATAGAACACTGTTGTATATTATATGTTGTCACCAATGACAAACATACAATCAATTATTTGCACAGAAGCAAATCTCTAACAAAAAGAAAATCATTCATATCTTTCCACAAAGTGAACAAAATCTCCATCTTGAAATTATGCCAAATATGGGTAAACTTGGAAGGAAGTCTTAGGGATTCTCCCAAGATAATCATATACCAGGATAAGGGTTCATGCCGAAATGGTTTAAAAAAATCATGAATCCACTCCCAATATTATTGAGCTCTTCTATAGAGCCATAAGATGTGCAAAAAAGACTCTAGGTTCCCACAAAAGGGACACTAAGAATCAGGAACACCCATATGCTTGAAGTGAGGGCCCAAAGGAAGCCCTTGAAAGACCAAACACCAAGCAAAGAGATCCATCTTGGGATCTATGATAGCAAACCAAATAATCTTGAAATAAGAGCTCCAGTGATAAGGAAAGGAGTGCAAATACCATCTCTAGTTAAGAGTATCCACCATGGGAAGATGAGGAGAAAACCATCAATAACCCATCTTAGGCTTGTAATTGCTAAAGGGAGTGGTGGGGTACCACTTCCAGTCTTTCCACTATGGCCAGATAGAATGAACTCTGAGCTTATGAAGCAAACGATCTGGAATGACCCAAACCAACAGATCATAAGTAGAACAGTTTGGATGAGAAAGACAAAACTGGGCTTGCATATCCTCCCAAGAGCAAAGGTTCATGGTGACCCTGGAAAAGAGGTCCTTAGGTGTTCTGATACCATGTTTGAAAAAACACAGAGCTCTAGCACCTTGAATTCTAGCCAGGGGAATACCTTGAATGGAGAACACTGGAGACCACAAGAGTTTTAGTTGATTCAAAGAAATCCCATCATGAAAGAAATCACCATCCCATTGGAGCCAAGGTTTGATAGCTTCCTAGGCCTTCCATATTCTTTTGATCACAAAGGTTCTCTGAATGTGCACAGGCTCCTACATAATGAGAAGGCTTTGAAGACAAATTCCCTTCCAAGAAGGTTTGTGAATAGGATAACCTGAAGAAATAGAATGCCTGACAATAATTTTCCAAGCTTCATCACCTAAGAGAGCATGAATAATCCATTTAACACAAAGAGCAAGCCCTTTCATCTGATTGGAGAGAAGACTGAGGCCACGAGACTCTCTGGGAAGAAAATAGTAATCCCAAGCAACTCTATGAAACCCATGGCCATCGGCTCCTGAATCCTAGAGGAAATCTCTAAGGAGGTGCTCCAACTTAAGGTAAGAGGCTTTAGAAGGAGCCCAACAAGAAGAATAGTAAACATGGGTAGCAGCCAAAACCTTAGAAAAAATTTGGAATTTCCCTGCAAGATAGAGCGGTTTAGTAATCCAGTACTGAAGTTTCTTTTCAATTTTAGCAATCACTGAATTGCATAAATCCACAGAAGAGTCTTGAAAGGAAAAGGGGATGCCCAGAAAGAGGAAAACCTCTCCATGTTGAACCCATTTCTAGTCAAAATAAGCTAGCCAAGGAGGGGCTAGTAGAAAAGATTGTCTATAGTAGAGAGTCTTATACCATTGAATAGCAGACCCAGAGGCCTGAAAAAAAGTCTCCAAACACTGCAGGGAATTATTAATATTTTACTTATCCTCAAGGAGAGTGAGAAAGGAATCATCTACAAAATGACAATTGAAAATCTGGGAGGAGGAATTCAAATGAGAGATGCCTCAAACTAATCTAGAGGAAAAAGAGTTGGCCAATAGGTAACAAAAACCCTCAGTAGCAAGCATGTTTAATGCAGTAGCCAATGAGAAACCATGACACATGGACCTGAAAATCCCAAAGGTGTCAGACTATGAGCCATTAATAGTTATGCACACAGAGGCATCACCAAAAATCATCTCAATAGACTGCAAAACATTGGGACCAAAACCAATAGCTTGTAGCATGACAAGATTGAAAGGCCATTCAATGCGATCATAAGCTTTGGCAAAATCAATTTTGAGAAACAAAGTTTGTTGTTTGGATTGACGAGCCCATTCCATTCCCTCCCAGATAGAAATAATGTTGTCAAGGACATATGTAGATTTAATGAAACCAGTCTGCTCAGGGCAGATAATCAGTGGAACAAGGTATCTAATCTTAAGAGCCAAAGCTTTAGCAATGATTTTGTAAGAAACATTCAACAAGGTGATGGGTCTCCAGTTATAGATATCTTTGGGGTTACTGGCTTTAGGTATGAATTTGATGTTTCCTTTATTAATAATAGCACCCAGAATTTTGTTATGGTAGGATTCGAGATACACTTTATGCATGTTAGGACCAATAGCATCCCACAAATTCTTGTAAAAGATACAAGGGAAGCCATCACATCCAGGGTATTTATCGTCTTCCATAGAAAAGTTTCTCACAGAAGGCATGCTTCTCAAATCCCATATGGTTTGGAGTAATAGAAATACATGACCTAAGAGATTCTTCTCGAGAAGCCAAGCTTCCTTGAGAAGTAAACATGTTTTCATAGTATTTAACAAAGGCTCGAAGAATATCAGGAACCTCTACGAGATTTTCATGACCTTGTTTGATCTTTTTGATCCCAGAAAAAGTGTGATGGGCTCTCAGAGTGTGAAAGAACTCTTTAGAAGCTTTATCTCCCACCTCCAGCCAGTGGAGGCGAGCTCTGATTTGAGCTCCCTGAGTAGCATAGTTGTCTGCAATTTTTTTCTCATGGCGGACCTGGGCAAGTTTAAGCTGAAGCTCAGAATCAAAGGGATTCAAAGAAAGAGCATCAAAAGCACTTCAGAGGGCTTTAGTGGTACCTTCATAAGACCTCTTCATGTACATAGCCAACTAGTAGCCATAAATGTGAAGAAATATAGCCGTACAGGTGATGGCATCATTCCACCAATGAATCAACCCAAAATGGTTGTGGGGTTGAGGCTCTAAATTCTAGACTTGAAGAATGTGAGAAATGGTGGAAGCATAATTTAGCACAGATGTGTTAAGAAAAAACTGCGTTCTAATAGCCCTTCAAGTAGAGGACTACCATGTGATGCCAAAAAAGATGGGGTAGTGATCTGAAGAGGTCACATCCATCAAGTGAATGACAGGTAACTCTCGATCTTCAGAAAAAGAGAAAAATGATTAAGTAGTTATCATAGCGCGATCAAGCCTCTATAATATGTGGTTAGAACCATATTTAAAATTAGACCAAGTGTTCCAGACCCCACTTTTTTGATGGCGGTTAGCATTGGGATCAAAAAGGCCCAATTTATTACACATATAGTACCATGCTTCCCGCTCACTAGCTATCCAGCGAAAAGGAAAAATCCCTTCCTTGTTAGAGGCCAGCTAAACCATATTAAAGTCCCCACACATCACCCAAGTTGCTAGAACCAAATGATCCACAAACAAATACCAAATTTGAGATCTTTCCACAACATCATTGGGAGCATAAACATTAATAATGTCGAAGGAATGATTGTTGAAGGACAACAAAATCCAAGTGACTCACTGCATAGGATCAGAGCCATGCACATTAATAGTAGATTGAAGGCCAGGTGACAAAAAAGTAATGACACTACCTTTACCAGCTTCATGGTGAGAAGAAAACACAATGCTATCTAGCCCTATGACATGACAGGAAGAAGTAAGAAAAAATCCATAGATTTTAACTTCCTGTAGACATAAAACATCCAGACTGCAAAGTCTGCAATGAGTATCCTGAACATAGTACTTTCTAGAGAGGTTAGTCAGACCTCGCACATTCCAGGATAAAAAAATTCATGAAAACTCTTGTATATCTTCCTCATCCTCAAGAGAGGAGAATTTTTTCTGCAAGAAATTTTGAATGAAGCCAAATACAGAGGGTAATTCTCTAGGGGAGAAATACCTCCACTTTTCCTCTAGGTCTTCCGCACAACCATTAGGGCTGCAAGACTGACACAATGTCTGTGAACAAACAACTGATGACACAACATGTAGAGTGAGCACCACCCCTGGATTGGTAGACCATGTAGCTGGAGATTTCCCTTGAGAAGGAGGGTTTGAAATTGTAGGAATGAACGGTGGTGCTTCGGCGGCTGCTATTTTCTCATCTACCTGGGGAGCTAGTGGAGGAGTAGAAGTGGAAGTGGTGGGGGCCTGCTTGGGAGCTGAAGAGGCCTTGCCTTTTCACACTACAATGGTCCATTCTTCCTTCTTTCTAGCCTTTGAATTTTTAACAAGCACTTCCTTTGGCTGCATCTTGACCCGAGGAATAGCCAAAGGGTAATCCTTTATTTTATCTTCTGTCGATTGATACCTATAACAAGTGTTTGTTAGGTTCAAATAAAGCACCTTCTAAGAGAAGGTGTGGGAGCTAACCTGTATCTCAACAGAGTCTTTGAGGTCCTTGGAAAGGTCCACCTGAATGAAAACACACTTCTGTGGTCAAGCATTGAAAAAATTATCATGCTCCATGATAACAACTTTGCCAAGGGTTTTGGAAATGGACTCAATAAATGGCCAACATGGCAATGGGAGACCAGGAAATTTAACCCAAACAAAAATCCTAAGTTTCTTTTCATCTGAGACTGTGAAATATCGACACCACCTCTGAAACACAAGTAAAGATGACCTAACGGTCCAAGGGCCATAGCTAAATACTGCCTCCGCTTGGGAAGGGTTGGCAAAAAAAAATAGGAAAACAACTTTAGTAAGGTTTTGAACACCTTCAAGGCGGACCCTAAGAGGGGTCTAGCTCTTGTTGACCCAATCTTTTAGAATACTTTCAGGAGGATTACGGCCCAAAAAATACCCTATCAAGGTATGTTTCTCTAAGAAATCACAAGAAACATCAAATTCTTGCATGTTAAGAACAATATCAGGGTTACCTCATGGAAGACCTTTGGGACGAACTTGTGTGGTCATGTGTTCAGAGCATGCACCATGACTTTTTGTAGTAGTAACTCGAGCACCAGCATCAACTGTTGGGCTGAAGATGGCCAGATCCATTATAAACTAACCCTAATAAGGACTCCCATAATTAATGTGGTATGATAGGTGGAAAACTCAGAAGAAAAGTGTGCACAGAGATCCATACACATCAAACCCCAGTAGAGAAACTTTCTTCCCCTAACCCTACTTGTTATCACCAAAAACCAAACTTTTTTGAATGCAATTGGAAAACCGATCTCTATTATTTTACCCACAAACTTTCTTAGTTAAACTATAATTGCGATAAGAGATATAAGAGGATCAAATAACATTCATTTTATAATAAAACATTAACATACATAATCCTAGCCCTATTGTAAACCTATTTAAATTGTTATTAATCATTGTTATGAATCCATTAAATTCATCATTCAGTGCTTTTAAGCACAATTTGGTTATTACTTGATCTAGCTATTAAAATACCAAAGTAAACATCTTTAGGAATTAGATTTATACTAGCTCATTAATGAGTGAATGTCTCAAGTCAATTTTTCATGCATGGAGATCAAGTTAGGAAACACAAAAATGTGTTAGTTCCCATGGTTAAATTTCTTCCACTTAATTCATGCAAATATAAGTTTAAATTTACACACAAGTTTAGTTTTGTATGTGAAAAGATTATGTCCTCAAGTGTCTAAATTTGAACTATTGTATAACATAAGAAAGGAAAATAATAATAAGAATAATACCATAATAAATCAATTTTACACATCCTAAATATTTTCTTTTCATTTCTAAAATTTAAAATTAAATGACAATTTAATTGGATATTCATGAATTGCAATTTTCATATCTATGTTAATTATTTAATTTTTTCTGAATTAGGGATTACAATTAATAAAAGGGATTAATGCATAATTCAAAAAAATAGAGTTTGGACGATATAAAATCACTCCCTAAAAGTCAAGCTGGCAAAGCTCAGAAACTGTAAACCATTAAAAACATGGGCAAAGCCCAGATGTAGGAAAACAATAAGAAGCTAAAGAAGTACTAGCTAGTGGAGGTTAATTTGGATCATCCTTCTTTTCCCATACATCAACGGGGTCAAGATTAGGGTTTGGAATAAACCAAACATCAATCATTTCCTCTTCCTCCTCATTGTCCTTTCTGGCTGGGGAAATAACCAGGGCAAGCTAGGGTAACCATTTAAATGATAAAGGCCAACCAAATCCATTGCTCGATCTATCCCATCCTGTATTAGCCAAAGCAAAAGGAACACCACTAGCAGAGGGCCATCCAGGGGAAGAACCACCAGAAGGTGGTGAAGCTCATCGTCGATAAGGGAAATCTTGGTGATCACTATAACATCGTTGACAATCCTCTGAATGTGGTGTGTGGGGACACGTGATAGAGGAATTGTGACAACAAGAAAAAGAATGATTGCCAGATATAGAACTCTTTGATGGTACTCTAGCAACCATACATGGGGTATTTCCCCAATGCTACAAAATCTCTTGCAAATGGGTCACTTCAAGAGTCACCTTATCTGCTTGTACTTTAATCTGTAACATCACATTATTGCAAATACATGCTTTAGAAAAAATAGAAACAAAACTATCAATAAATGAGTGAGCGAATATAACTAAATTTTTGTCCTCCCAAATAGAAAATAAGATTTCCATCCTCAAAGTATGCTAGATCTGAAGAAATTGAAAAGGAAATCTAACAAAATCTGTCAAGTAAATAATTCGACTAAAAAGGGGAAAAAGAAACCATGAATCCAACCCTAGTACTATTGTGCAGTTCTACAAAACTAGAAAATATAAAGGAAATATTAAAGCTAGCCACAAAAAGGACATTAGAGGTCTGGTACCCGCAAATGGTGATGACGGGGGCCCAAACGAAAGCCTTTGAAAAGAATACACAAGGCAAAATGAGCAATTTTGGACTTTTTGATAATAGACCAAATAGTAGAAAACCTCCTTCTCTGGACAGCCTGAGAGGACTCATGCAAATGCCAATTATGGTCCAGAATGGAGACCATAGACATGTAGGGTGAGAGCTAATGATAATGCAAACAAGGTTTATAGTTATAAAATGTTGTCTGATGGTACTAGTGCCAATCTTTCTATTATGGCTTAATAGGTGGAATACTAATCTTGTGTACAAAATCTAGAGGCAAAGATACAATCACCAGATTGAAAGTATGACAATTTTGGTGATTCAAGCATAATTGAACTTCCAGATCTTCCCAGGTGTGAAGTGATGCAGAGTGCACTGCAAGAAGACCTTAATGGGCCTTAACTCTTTATCACTCCTTCAATCTTCAAATTTGATCAATCCCACTCCACACAAGTCTTCTTAGGATGTCTCCTAAATTTTCCAAGGGGTCAATAGGCTTCCCCTATTCCTCTTTGGTTCTTTAAATCAATCTGTGAAACCAAGCAATTTCTCTTTTAGGGACTCTTTCCCTAAACCACACATAAAAGTAAAAAACTTCACCAGAGGATTCAAAATCTCACCCTAAGTGATTGGAGACTCTTAACAAACCCCAAGGGTCAGGAATCCAACAATTTATTTTCTCTTGTAGACCCAAGAGTAGTCAAATACCAAATGGGTTAGGATTCCTTGTAGCCCTAACCAGAGGGTTTTTTGGACTTAACTTTCTACCAAGGAAGGATCCAACTGAATTGGTTGGGTTTCTAGACACCCTTTATGGACTTTGTAGACTCCCCAAAGCCACATCACCTCACTCCACTCCTACACCACTAAACTCTCAAAAAACACACATGCCTAATTAGCTAGGTTAGGCTTGGTTTGTTAAGAAAGTGTTATAAGATGAGTCCATGGACTAAATGCAGAGCCTTGGATTGATTCTCCTACCCCAAATTAGTCTAGAAAGACCTTTGGTTTGATTCCCCCACTAATATATTGCACATGCATGTGACTATACTAATAGACCAGGCTAATTACATAGGGTTAATTAGCCTAGGGTTTTGTCATGCAAACAGAAGGACTAACTTTGAATGCTTGAGCCTTAGGATTCTTAAAGACCATGATCGTAACTTGTATTTTCCATGTTGTTGAGAAGATCCACTAGATAAATCTCAAGTTAGGATCACATCTTTGTGACTAACCCATTAAACCTTGTTTCCTCAGACAACAAGAATGTAAATTTGATAACTCCTAGCAAACTTGATGAAAACACCTTAAACCAACTATAATGCTTTATAAACTCAAACCATCACAAAATTCTACACCTAGATCCACAAGATGAATCTATACCAGGCTATACACTACTAGAATGACTCAAAAAACTCTTCTATTTCCTTGCTTGAACATCATACTCTGTACACAGTGAAATCTTACCTTCATGGAAGACATCAACTCTCCTAATAACATCATTCAATAATTTTAGATACTTCAAAGAGTGGGTGAGGTTGGTTACAAAGAGGTTTTCATATAGTGAACAACATTTTGCAAAAGTTTCTCATGCAACATTTTGAAAAAAAGACAACTTTTTGGCAATAAGTGACAGAGTTTCTAATTTGGGAAAAAATCCAATATTTTTGACCTCCCAAGGTGTAGGGGAGGTCCAAAACATGAATAGGACCTAAACTAAGGACTTAGAATCATAACTTCTAACTAGACACACAAAATCAACAACTAAAAGGTCTAACCATGGTTTCAGGAACCTAGGTTTATAACTCACCTTAGGTCCTTCACCTTACATCAAAGACCCAAACAAACAAACACACACAAGGGTGATCTCATGGATGCACCTTATTAAAAACACAAAAAATAAGGAAAATTAGGATCTTCAAGAGGTGCCCTGCACCATACTCCTCATGACAAAAAGAACTCAAGTCTCTTGAGTTGTGAATTCTTCAAGTGGATAACCTGTCTTCAGAATGTCTTTAGGGTTCATCCAAGTAGCACCTTCAACTGGTTTGTGTTTCCATTTGACTAAGTATTCATAGTAAGTGCCTCTCCTAGTTTTCTTGTTCACTCTCTTGTCTAGGATGGTTTCAATATCAGGAGGATTTTCTTGTGGCATGTCCTTGAGTGATTGGAGTGTAGGAGGCTCTAGAGTATCTTCAAGATCTATAGTACTAACTTCTCCTTTGTAGGCATAGATATCTACAACATTGAAAATGGGTGATAATCCAATGTGAGAAGGTAGATCAATTCTATAGGCATTGTTGCCACATTTATTCAGAATCTTGAAAGGGCCAATCTCTTTCATCATAAGTTTTGTGTATTTATCTTTAGTTATTCTTTCCTTCTTGAGGTGGATCATCACTAAATACCCCACCTTTAATTGTAGATCTCTTCTCTTCTTGTCAGCATGTGCTTTATATTTCTCAGTGGTATGCTATAGTTTGATTTGTACTTGGTCAAGGATTCTCTTCATTACTTTGGAAAAGTCTCTAGCTAGTGCACTCCTTTTGTCCATGTATTTGATATCTCTAAGCTCCAATACTCCTCTAGGGTGAGTGCCATAGACAATTTGGAATGGTGTTAAACCAGTACTCCTATTGACTGAGTCATTGAATGAGAATTCTCCTTGTGCTATGATAGTGTCCCAAGTGCCTCCATGTTCTTGTGTGAGACTTCTCAAAAGGCAACCTATTGATGAATTCTATCTAACCATCTGACTGTGGGTGATATGAAGATGATAGAGAAACATTTATTCCTAGTTTTCTCCATAATGTCCTCCAAAAGTGGCCTAAAAACTTAGGATCCCTGTCTGATATGATTGACAGTGGGAGTCCATGAAGTCTTATAACTTCTCTGAAGAACAACCCTGCTATGTGAGATTCATCATGAGTTGTCCTACAAGGGATAAAGTGTGCCATCTTTGAAAATCTATCAACTACAACATAAATGCTATCAAATCCAAACTTGGTCTTTGGAAGACCTAGGACAAAGTCCATACTTACTAAATCTTGTGGTTTGGAAGGGATGGGTAAAGGAGTGTACAATCCAGCATTGGAGGTGTGTCCTTTGGCTTGTTGGAAGACTAAACAACTCTCCACAAAACTCCTAACATATGTCTGCAATTTGGGCCAGTGGTAGAATCTCCTAACTAGCTCCAAATTTTTGTCCACCCCAAAGTGACCAGCTAGGCTTCCACAATGCTTTTCTTTGATAATGTTATCCCTCATAGATCCCTTTGGGACACATAATGAAGTCCCTTTGAAAAGAAGACCATCTTGCACAATAAAATCTGAGAAATTAGTGTGGTATTTGTCTGTCATTTCCATACAAATCTGATAAGCCTCTTTGAAATCTTCATCTTTAGCATACATATCCTTCATGGCATGAACCCCAACACTCTCCAAATGAATAGTTTGGGTAGTTAGGTGTCTCCTACTGAGAGCATCAGCAACTTTTTTCACAATCCCCTTTTAATGCTTGATGGAAAATGTATAATACTGTAAGAACTCCATCCACTTCACATGTTTGTGATTAAGTTTCTCCTACTTGTTTAGAAAGCTAAGTGCATGGTTATCAGTAAAAAAACAAACTCCTTGGGAAATAAATAATGCCTCCACTTCATAAGTGACTAAACCATTGTATACATTTGAGGATCATAAGTAGAGTACTTTTGTTTAGCTTCATTGAGCTTCTCACTAAAAAAAGCAACTGGCCTCCCCTCTTGGCTCAAGACTCTCGCAATGGCGTTGTTACTTGCATTACATTCTACTGTAAAAACTTTGTGAAATTCTGGTAAAACTAGGATGGGCTTCTCTGCAATCTTTTTCTTCAACAACTCAAAGGACTCATTAGCTTCATTAGTCCATGCAAATATGCATTTTCTCCCACCTTTTATGGTGTGGATAATGGGAGAACAAATGCCACTAAAATATCAAATGAATTTCCTATAAAAATTGGATAAGCCATGAAAAATCTATACCTCTGATGGAGTAGTAGGAGGTGGCCAATTGAGGATGGATTCAACTTTGGTAAGATCCATCTTGAGACTATTCTTGGAGATCACAAATCCTAAGAACACAAGTTCTTCTTGAATAAACACACACTTATCTATATTTATTTTCAACTTCTCCTCGTGGAGTTTTCTCATCACCATGTCCAAATGATTGAGATGTTCTTCCTTGCTCCTGCTAAAGATTAAAATATCATCAAGGTATACAACAATAATTTTTTTAAGAAAATGTTTCAACACTTCATTCATCAATCTCATAAAGGTGCTTGGAGCATTGGAAAGGCCAAAAGGAATCACAATCCATTCATAGAGGCCTTTTGTGGTCTTAAATATTGTCTTCCATTCATCTCCTTCTCTAATTCTTATCTGATGATAGCCACTTTTGAGATCTATCTTGGAATAGTAACTTGCACCCCCCAAACAGTCCGTCAAATCCTCTATTCTAGGCATAGGAAACCTATATCTGATGGTTATCCTATTAATTACCCTAGAATCCATACATAATATCCATGTGCTTCTTTCTTGGGTGCTAGGACTGCAGGGACAACACAAGGGCTCACACTTTTCCTAATGAGGCCTTTTGACAACAATTCCTTAATCTGTCTTGCTATCTCTTTGTTTTGTTCAGGGGTCATCTTATAGATTGCCTTGTTTGGGAGAGTGGCCCCTGGTATAAAGTCTATACAGTGACTTATTTCTCTTTCAGATGGAAAAGACTCTGGTGTACCTTTAGCTAGTATGCCCTTATATTGATTTAACAGTGCTTTGACCTCCTTGGGACCTACATCACTAGTAGGGAATTTAGATTTTTTTATGTTACAGATGTTTTCTTGGGCCTCACTACTAATGCAAAACAAGGTGTATCCCTTTACTTCAATTCTTTCATGAACTCTTTTTCTCCTATATGCATGATACTGCTAGCAACATGTTTTTATTTTTCACAGTTGAGGAGTGGGTTCATTACATACTCAACACCATCCTTAAATATTGTGTAGACATTGGTATTTCCATCATTCCTAGCATTGACATCATATTTCCATGGCCTCCCTAATAATAAATGACATGCATCCATCTCTGTGATATCACATAGAACCCTATCTGTATACTCCCCTATCTTGAAATCTACCCAAAATTGTTCATGATGATGGTTTGTTTTTCTTTTGTCAACAAAGAAGCCTTATAAGGGAAGGGATGAGGAATAACATGTAACTTGAGCTTAGTGACTAACTCCCTAGTTGCAATATTATCTGTAGAGCCATAATCAACTATAACTTTGCATACCTTATTATTCACGTTACAACTTGTTCTGAATAAGGACTTCATCTGAGGTGGTTCTATAGTAGTAGGTACTCTTAGGATTGTCCTTTGCATCATTAGACATTCTCTTGATTCTGGATTTGTAGGTCTTGAAGTTGTGGAATGGTAGGAAGACACACTTTGGTTTTCATCTTCTTGGGTGAGTTGAACCCTTCTATCTCCTCCTTGTGTGTTGGTGCCACTCTTTTTCAGGACATCTGAAAGATTGGTGTCCAACTTGGTTACAATTGAAACACTTCCCTGTAAAGACACCAGGTCCTCTTCCACCAAATATTCCTTTATTGTTTTATCTCCTACCTCTGAAATTGTTTATGTTATTATGCTCTCCTTCTTACTCATGGTTACTAAACTCCCCATTGACTACTCTGAAATGGTAGTCTACCATTGAATCTACCTCTACCCCTGAAGTTATTCCCTCTTCCTCTATTATCTTGTTCCCCCCTCCTCTTCTTTTTTTCTTCAATTTTTAGTGCCATTTTGAAAGATTTGTGTACTAATTCAGGGTTGAATAAGATCTTTTCATCTTGAATACTATATTTCAGTCCATTGATGTACCTTGCAAGCTTGTTCTTCTCACTTTTAGGAACTCTAGCCTTCAAGGTCATTTTGTGAAATTCCTCAGTGTACCCACTCACATCAAGGTCTTTCTACCTTAGATTTTGAAACTTCTTTTGGTGGGTGATTTTGTAATCTTCTCATACAAACTACTTCTTGACTTCCACTAACATCTTTTTCCATGTTGATATAGGGTTCCTTCCATCATCTATTCTTTAATTTTGTAGAAAGTTCCACCAGATTAGGGCAAGTCCTTTCATTCTAGATTTGAAAACTTTAACCTTCTAATTCTTAGAGATGTTGTCATATTCAAAATAATTCTCTATAGCTTCCATCCAATCCATGCATTCTTCAGGATCAAATTTTCCACAAAACATGGGCATATCTAACTTATGGTCTCTTCTCCCAACTCTCTCAAGAGCTCCAAGGATTTTTACTTGATTTGTAGGCATGGTAAAACTTTCAACTTTTTTATCTCCTCTTCCATTCTCATGTTCTTGGCTACTTTCTCCCTGACAATTTTAGCCAATTTCACATTTGTGATTATAGTAGGTACTTATTCTCCTTGAGAGTCTTATGTTTCATCCTCCATTCTTTTCTCCTTCCAAGATCTTAGCAGGCTCTGATACCACCTGATGTAGAGTGCACTACAAGAAGACATTAATGGGCCGTAACTCTTTATCACTCCCAATCTTCAAATTTGAACAAACCCACTCCACACAAGTATTCTTAGGATGTCTCTTGACTTTTCCAATGGTTCAATAGGCTTCCCCTATTCCTTTTTGGTTCTTCAAATCAATCTATGAAACCAAGCAATTTCTCTTTTAGGGACTCTTTCCCTAAACCACACATCAAAGTATAAAAATTCACCAGAGGATTCCAAACTTCACCCTAAGTGATTGGAGACTCTTAATAGACCCCAAGGGTCAAGAATCCAATAATGGATTTTGTCTTGTAGACCCAAGAGTAGTCAAATCCCAAATGGGCTAGGATTCCTTGTAGCCCTAACCAGAGAGGTTTTTGGACTTAACTTTCTACCAAGAAAGGATCTGACTAAATTGGTTGGGTTTCTAGACACCCTCTATGGACTTTATAGACTCCCTAGAGCCTAAACACCTCACTCCACTCCTGCACCACTAAAATCTCACAAAGCTCACAAGCCTAATTAGCTGGTTTAGGCTTGGTTTGTTAAGCAAGTGTTAGAAGATGGGTTCATGGACTAAATGCAGAGCCTTGGATGGATTATCCTACCCAAAATTAGTCTAGAAACACCTTTGGTTTGATTCCCCCACTAATATATTGCACATGCATTTGACTGTACTAATAAACTAGGCTAATTACATTGGGATAATTAGCCTAGGGTTTTGTCATCCAAATAGAAGGAATAACTTTGAATGCTTGAGCCTTAGGATTCTTAAAGACCATGATCCTAACTTTTATTTTCCAAGTGGATGAGAATATCCACTAGATAAATCTCAAGTTAGGATCACATCTTTGTGATTGACCCAGTAAACCTTGTTTCCTCAGACAACAAGAATGTAAAATTGATAACTCTTAACAAACTTGATGAAAACACCTCAAACCAACTATAATGATTTATAAACTCACAACATCACAAACTTATGCAAATGGATCCAGAAGATGAATCTATACTAGGTCGTACACTACCAGAATGACTCAAAATACTCTTCTATTTCCTTGCTTGAACACCATACTCCATACACAGTGAAATATTACCTTCATGGAAGGCATAAAGTCTCCTAATAATATCATCCAAGCATTTTAGATGCTTCAAAGAGTGGGTGAGGTTAGTTACAAAGAAGTTGTCATATACCGAGCAACATTTTGCAAAATGACAACTTTTTGGCAATAAGTGATAGAGTTGCTAATTTGGGAAAAAAGCCAATCTTGCTGACCTCCCAAGGTGTGGGAGAGGTCCAAAACCCGATTAGGACCTAAGATAAGGACTTAGAAACATAACTTCTAACTAGACACACAAAATCAACAACTAACAAGGTCTAACTATGGTTTTAGGAACCTAAGTTTATAACTCACCTTAGGTCCTTCACCTTACATCAAAGACCCAAAAAAAAAAACACACACAAGGGTGATCTCATGGATGCACCTTATTAAAAACACAAAAAATCAAGAAAATTAGGATCTTCGGGAGGTGCACTACACTATGAAGACTCATAGATGGTCTGAAAAGAGGTCTCAAGGGGTCCAAATGCCACACTTGAGAAAGAAAAGAGCATAGATACTTGAGAGACAGTCCAAGGAGAGGCCTTGAACTTGAATCAATAGAGACTACCAAATATTATGTTGGTTAAAGGAAGGTTCATCACGAAAGCTACTACTATCCCAATGGAGCCAATTCTTGGCTTCTTCCCAAGTATGCCAAATGCTTTTAGCAACAAGTGAGCCCTATATTTTAACTACATCTCTCATTACCAAAAAGTTTTGAAATTTAATCCCCTTTCATGTCAGTCTGTGAATTAGGAAATGAGATAAAATACAACGTCAAAGGAGAATATTTCATGCTTAGTTGTTATAAATGGCTCGAACCAGCCATTTGATACACAAGGAAATCCCTTTCTTTTGGATAGAAATAAGTCCCAAACCTTTATATTAACTAAGAAGGCAACAAAACTCCCACACAACCCTATGAAAACCATGTTTTTCATTGTATGTGGCCTAAAGGAATCACACAACAAATTTTCAAGTTTTATATATGAAAATTTTGAAGGAGCCCAATAGGAAGACTAATACACATGGGTGATTGCAAGCACTTTTGAACAAATAAAAAAATTTCCTCTTAAAGAGAGAGGTTTTGTAATCTATTAGGCAAGCTTCTTCTCAATTTTGACCCAGACGACATTACAAAGGTCAAAAGCCAAATCTTGGAAAGCAAAGGGGATATCCAAAAAAGAAAAATACTTCACCATGTTGAATCCATTTCTAACCAAATTGAAGAATCCAATCTAGGGTTGGTAAAAAAGATTGCATGTAACAGAGGGTTTTGTGCGACTGAATTGTTGATGCGGAGGTCAAACAAAAAATGTGTAGGAAATGAAGCACATTTCAAATTTTTTCCTTGTCTTCAATCAAGGTGAGGAAGGAATCATCAACAAAGTGGCGATTAATAAGTTGGAAGATGATTTTGGAGAAGAAATTCCCCTAACTTGACTAGAGAAAATGAAAAAGGTGAGAAAATACCCAAAGCCTTCTCATGCAAGAACATAAAGGGATAGAGCCAAAGGAAAACCTTTCCCGCTGGATCTAAATAAACTAAATGTTTATTATTAGTGACCATTAATGGTGATATAAGAAGAAGCATAAACAAAGTGTATTTGAACAGATTGGACAAAGTGAGGACCAAATACTAAGGCCTTGAGAATAGCTAATATGAAGGGTCATTCAATGCATTCATAATCTTTAGCAAAGTAAATTTTGATGAAAATGACATTCTTTTGTGAACGTTGAGCCCACTCCATACATTCCCAAATGGCTATAATTTTATCCAGGAAGAATCAAGACTGGATAAAATTTGTCTTCTCTGGATGCACAATCTGGGGTAAAAGGTGGCAAATCTTGAGAGTAATAGCCTTGGCAATAATCTTATAGGAGAAATTAAGAAAATTGATATGATACATTAAGAAAAGTATTTGTTTACTTTCTTCTCCTAATGAACCAAATAAACCTTGTGTAAATCAGAGCCCATAGACGAAAAAAGTGTTTTGTAAAATTCATAGGGAGAGATGCCACGCTCTAGGGATTTTTCATCTGCCATGGAGAAGGTTTCTTCCTTAAGGTCTTTGAGAGTTAATAATTGATCACAAAAATCCATCTATGAGGTAGCTCAAAAAGAAATAAATTTCCTTCTTTAATTTTTTTAATGCCAGGGGAAGATTATAAACTTGGAGGGTAGAGAAAAATTCCTTTGAAGCTCAATCCTTAATCTTAAGTTAATGCATATATGCTTTAATGTTAGCACCTCTAGCAACATAATTGTCATCAATATACTTTTGATGGCGAAGAGTTGCTACATATATCTATAAATCAATGTAAAAAGGATCTATAGCCAATTTCTCTATAGTTTCACACAAATCCTTGATGCTAACTACATAGGACTGCCAACAAAATATTTTTAGTTATCTACCATAAATGCAAAGAAACCCTGTAGTACGAAGAGTAACAATATTCCACCATGAAATATAACCAGAATCATAAGTGGGCCTAGGCTCCAAATTCCAAATCTACTAAATGTGGGCCAGTGTAGGAGGATGACTCAACAATGAAATTTTGAGGAAACTTTGACTATGAAAGGAACGTGGAAAAGTTGTCTGCCATTCAGTTCTGAATTAAATGGGAAAATGATTTGACAAAGTGACCTTGAAAGAAGTGGTAAAAATGGAAAAAATTGGTCCTTTCTTAGAAATAACAAATATTTAGTGTAGATCTTGGCATGATCAAGCATTTTAAAAATTTCTTTGACCTAGATGAGTAATTACACCAAGTATGTCAGATATCTTGCAGTTGATGACACAAAATATTGGGATTAAAAAGGCCTAATTTATTACACATGTAAAACCAAGCCTTAGGGTCACCAACTAGCCATCAAAATGGTAAAATTACCTCCTTATCAGAGGCCACCTCAACCATATTAAAACCCCCACAAATAAACCAAGTGGAAGGTGGTAATGAATCAACTATCTAATTCCAAAGTTGAGATCTCTCTGCAACTTCATTGGGAGCATAAACATTAATTACCCCAAAAGAATGATTATCAATGTATATGACTACCCAAACCATTCTTTTCATGGGGTCCACTCCATGAGAAAAAAATGCATCCCCTCACTATGACAAAATAAGGGTGACAACTTCTTCATGACCAACTTCATGGTCAAAAGAAAAAACTAGGTTGTTTGGCCAAATAACATAACATGTCGTAGATAACATGAAAGCAGCTATGTTTACTTCCTAAAGGAAACAAAAATCAATAAAAATATATTTTTCACAAACATCTCACACAACATACTTGCGGGAGAGGTTTGTGAGACCTCGAATATTCCATGATGTAAAATTCATTTTGTAGTATCATTCATATTATCCTCACCCCCAAGAGAGGATAAACTATTCTGCAAAAAATTTGAGTCCAAATGAAAGGTTGGATATAAATCCCTTCAGATCACCTGCCATTTTAAGGGCCTTCATATTTTAAATCATCCCACCCTAAAGGGTTGTGAGAATGATGCAAGGAAGCAGGTGAGAAAATTATCAAAGAAGTAGGTTGAGGCATGTGAAACCCCAAAGTGCAGGGAGCATATTTGTCATCACTCTTCTCCTATGAGATATGGATAGTCATATTATTCTCCCACAGAGCGGGGTTTGAAATCCATTTTTTTGAGGGTTGATATTTTTGCGCTTTGGGTTGTGTAGACTCTTGAGCTAGCAAAGAAAAAGAAGAATCCTACGTTGGCTGGAAGGCCAAAGTTTTCTTTCATGTAAGGACTACTGTGTTCTATCCTTCATATGCCTTTGGGGTGTCTAGAGACCAAGCATATGTAGCCTCCTTAGGAGAAGACTTGGTCATTTGAGTTACAAGATGAAAATCCTTACTTTTTCTCTGAGGATTGGGAATGGAAACATGTATTAGGAAAATTTAAATATAACACTCATTGTGAAAAGAATTGCCCACCAATTTGAATACCAACTGACTCCTTAAGGTCCTCAAATAAATAAATTTTAATGAAAACCCTCTTCTAAGGATGACCATTAAAAAAGCGGTCTAGATCCATATAGACAAACCTACCAAGGGTTTGAGCTATGGTTTGCAGAAAAATTCAAGGAAAAGGGAGATTGGAGAATTCAACGCAAACTAGAAACTTGAGTTTTTTCTCATCAAAGAATGAAAAAGTTTCATGAAAAAGGCTAGAAAACTAACAAGGAGGATTGGAAAAGCTAAGAACATTTCTTGAGAACACCCTCCACATGAGATGGATTTCCAAAATGAAACAAAAGAAGCCCTTGGTCAGATTTTTGATGCCATCTAGGTGGACATCATAAGGGGCCTAAACCTTGGAAACCCAATCATACAACATACTTTCAGAAGGAACACGACCCACAAAATAAACTATTAAGGTGAAATATTCAGCCATTTACATGCATTATCAAAATCTTGTACTGGAAAACAACATTAGGTAAATAATAATTCTTACCCCGTGAAAAAAATTTGGTACAAATTTGAAGGTTTTTTTTCTCGGTGGAGCCATGTTCTCTCGAAGCTAGAACTCTAGCGCCGGTAGAAAATCCTTAGATAAATTTGGTCGAAGCCCTAAAGATAACCCTAGGATTCCCATAATTAATGTGGTATGAAAGAATAGGAATTCCAATAAATAACACGACAATCCTAAAATTTAAAACCGAACAGAATGCATCACCTAGCAAAGCTCTCAACTCATCACAATCTTCATAATCAACCTTCATCAATTATTTAATTTTGAAATAAATCTAAATATTTTTATGGCATAAAATATACCTCACATTTATTTTCTAAAAGAATTATATAAATAACTACAATTATTTATAAACTTATTAGATATGAAAAATCATTAATAATTTCCTTACCACCATAGAAGCATTCTCATAATAATGTCTTTTAGTTCTTTCTTTTTGTTAAAGTTTATTTCTAATGTTATTAAAGAATTTTAATATAGTTTTAAATTCATTTAAATGATAATATAGATATTATATTAAATTTTTTAATTAGAAAAACATATATAATTGCATAAGTGTGAAAATTCATAATTCTTAAAGTATTGGAAGGAAAACACAATTTAATTATATTGATGTAAACTAAATTAATGCAAGTAAATTTTATAAATTTATTTAGATTAAAGTTGAAGGAAAAACATCATAAGGGATGTTTAACATAAAAGACAGAGCAATAAATTAAATTTCATATATTTATCATATTATTCCTTAAATTGAGATAAAGTGGAATGTATACTCTTCCACTTGACATGTATTTCTTTAGATCAATGATGTATGATTCCAAAATGTGTTTGTGTTCGCATATCTTATTTAGTGATGATAAGTTTGTTTTGGTGATGACATAGTGATTTGATTACGGGATGATCAGATATTATGTTGTCATTGTAGTCTACTATTGACTTTGTGTTCCTAGTATGTTGTCAAGCATATTTGTGATGAATGATAAGCTTTAGTGGTTTCTATCCATAGGGATACCTAGGTATGTCTCTAGATGTCAAATGCATGACTGCTACTACTGAAGTAAGTTTATATGAGAGTTGTAATCGAATGGATTATAATAGTACAACTTGTACAAAAATTGATGATAGGTGATATATGATTTAAATGTCATGTCAAATCTTTGATGTATCTTGTGGCGTGGTCATAAAATATGGTGATAAAAAATGTTTAGATTCTAAAGTTTCAATTGTGACTACTTTGAGTAATTGGTGAAAAGGTTAAGTGATTGGTGAATAGAAACAGTGTTATTCAACTGGTTAAGTGTTTATGTTCTTAAGCTACCAATGGAAGATCTTGTATCAGTGATCGGTATTAATGTGGCAATGATTAATGATGAATTAGTTATGTTCTAATATCATGTATTCATGATTGGGGGTGATGATTTGGCATCAATTTGATCGATCTTATCTTATGGAGAATATTCATGAGGAAGTTTGAGTATGCTCAAAATGTGTTTAACTCTTTGGCTCAATTTCATATGTAAATCATTGTATAGGACGACATGGTCTTGGAAATATGTTTTGTGTATTTAATCATGGTTTTTTGGCTCATTAGATTTGAGCAGGATGCTTTGTAATCTTATTTTAGCGTTAGATCAAGGTAGTGGACTTAATAGTTCATTATTTAAAGGATGAAGTTGAATGCAAAGGGTATTGATCATGTGTGTTTTGCAAGTGGAGTGTAAGGTGTATGTTGTGATAAATCTAAGAAATAGTTAAGTATTCTCATATTAGATTGTGTCCTTTAGTGGATTTGATCAAGAAGAGGTAGTGCTATTTTTCAGATCAATTTTGTGTTGTTCCCTAATAGTTACAACAGTCAAAATCCCCTAACAAGGTAGATCATAACAGATCTATATTGTAAAAACTCTAACAAGGTGACACATTAGCTTTCATTTTAAGTCCTCTAACAAGGCTACTCTTAATAGGGTAAAGGTTCTAATAGGCCTAAGGTAAATCCATTAATTGGGTAGCACCTAACAGTGTTGTTGTAAACTCCTAATAGGGTTAAGCTCCTCATGGGGCATACTTCAGAAGAGTACATTATTTTAGTGGGTACTAATCACATCCATGGTTTTTTCCTTATTTGGGTTTCCATGAGATAAATCACTGTGTCAAATTTGAGGGTGATCTTGGATGCTTAAGTTTTTCATTAACTATTATTAAGGTTAATATTGTGAATGGTGATTAAAGTTTAAGTGGTTATAAAGTTGGTGTATTTGGTAAATTAGTGATTCACCCTCCCTCGATAATCTGATCTCAAGTCTAATAATTAGTATCAGATCATTTTTCCTCTTTTGTTATGAAGCTTAACAACTTAAGGTAAAGATCCAAGATGATGAGAAAGGAAGGTCCTAAATTCACAAGAGATAACTACTCTATATGGTGTGGTAAGATGAAGCTCTTTCTTAAGGGCTTGGGTGATCATTATTGGGATCATGTTATAAATAGGTATACTATCCCTGCATGAACCCTAACTCCAAATCAGTTGAAGGTTAAGCATGAACATGTTGCTACTATGGAAGCTATTGCAAGTACTCTTTCAGATGGAGAGTATGTTGATATTAAAGACTTAGATAATGCTTATGAAATATGGGAGAAGTTGAAAAAATTCTATGGTGGAGATCCACATGTGCAGAAGGCAAAGGTTGACAGCTTAAGAGGAAAGTATGATTAGATAAGAATGAAATACAATGAGAACATTGAGATATACAGTCAAAGAATAAAAGAAGTTGTTGTTTCTATCCAAGGTGTTGGTGGTAATTTTCTTGAGCAGGATGTAGTAAGAAAATTTTGAAGAACTTTATTTCCTCAGTATGCTATATTAGGGTTTCAGCTATTCAAGAGCTCAAATCTTTAGGAATTTTTAGTGTTACTTTGGATACATTAATAGGGAAATTAACTGTATTTGAGTTAATTATTTATGATAATAGCATGCCTAGAGTTGAAGTTTCTTTCAATTCATCATTGACTCTTGCACCATCTAGGAAAGGAAAGGATATGTCTAACAGTTCTTCATAATGTCACTCTAATGATTATGAATATATCTTGTCTGAAGTAAGAGATCAGGAGGATCTAGAAGCCTTGATTTCTAGGAAGCTTCCTAGAGAAAAAGGTATATACAAGGGTAAGTTTCCTTTGAAGTGCTTTTCATGTAAAAAATTTGTCATATTTCATCTAGATACCCTAATAATGACAAGAAGTAGAAACCAAGAAGATTCAATGATAAGAGCAAGAAATTTTGTTTATTAGTTGAGGAAGGTGTCACCAATGAGGAATTTGATGGAAGAGATGATGAAGAAATTGTGTTTATTGAAGTTGAGGAAGATACCTTAGAAGAAGGTAATAAAGCTTTAGTTTCTAACATGAATCACAGTGGTAACCAAATTATTGGCAGTTGGTGCACTCATCACATGAGAGGTGATAAAATAAAGTTCATTAATTTGGAGGAATGTGATGGAGGCTCGGTAAATTTTGGGAATAATGCTCCCTATTTGGTGAAAGGTAAAGGATCCATTACTTTGAATGATAAAAATACTTGTGATGATGTTTACTGGGTTGGTGATTTAAGATAAAATTTGTTAAGTGTTTCTTAGTTAAATAATAAAGGTTTTAGATTAGAGTTGAATAGAGGAATATGCAGAATTATTGATAAATTGGGAGAGCTGATTACTACTAATGAAGAAACAAGAGGTAAATTGTTCCATTTGATTTATACTATTAAGAGTTATTTGATAGATTGTTTGTTATGGCATAAGAGATTCTATCATGTAAAATTTGAGAGCTTAATCAAAGTAAGTACGATGAAGTTAGTGAGAGGTTTTCCCAACCTAGTGAAAGTAGACAATGTAATGTGAAAAGAACGTTAGCTTGGAAAGTTAACTTGTTCTAGTTTCATCAGTAAAAAATATTCTTAGGAAAATATCTTAGATTTGTTTCATACCGATCTTTGTGGTCCTATGAGAACTAGGAGTTTCTATAATGATAGATACTTCATTATATTTGTTGATGTTTTTTCTTGAATGATGCGGGTTATCTTCTTAAAGGATAAATTTGAAGATTTTCACATGTTTAAGATCTATAAAGCTAGAGTGGACAAGGAGACTGGTAAAACTTTCAAATTTCTTTGATCTGACAGAGGAGGTGAGTTTAATTCATGTGAGTTTACTACTTATTGTGAAGATTAGGGAATTGAAAGATAGATGTCTTCCCCTAGAACACCTCAACAGAATGGTATTGTTAAAAGAAGAAATAGATCAATCATTGACTGTGCAAGGATATTAATGATTCAGAAAGGTGTTTCTCAGACCTATTGGATAGAAGTGGTGAGCACTATAGTTTACAATTTGAATAGAGTTTAGATAAAGAAAGGTACAAAAAAAACTCCCTATGAGATGTGGTATGGTAGAACACCATGTGTTAATTATTTAAAAATATTTGGAAGTAGATGCTACATTAAAAGAGATGAAAATTATGGAAAGTTTGATTCAAGCAGTGACGAAGGGATATTATTAGGATATTCATCTAAGAGTAAATCTTACAAGTGTTTGAACAAGAGAAATAATAAGATAGTGAAAAGTGGTAGTGTAAGAATAGATGAATTTTTGAAAAAGAATGATGAATCCAGCAAGGAACCTGAATACTATCATGGGTTTGTGTATGTGCAATCGATGGATTAGGAAACTAAAAAAGAACCAATGGAAAGATAGGTCAATGAACATGAATAAATACAAATAGTTGAAAGAAATCCTAGAACTAAATTGATATTGCCTAAGTATGTAAAGTTGAATCACTTACATGATCAAATTACTGGAGACAAAAATGCAGGTGTGTTAACTAGGAGAAAGGAAATAGAAGGTACATGTTTATTATTTCAGTTTGAGCCCAAAACAGTGAAAGAAGCATTAAAACAAGAAGATTGGGTGAAAGGTATGGAAAAATAATTGGAACAAATTGTGAGAAACAAAACATAGACATTAGTGCCCAAACCGGTGGATAAGAATGTGTTGGTATGAAGTTGATTTTTTGGAACGAGATGGATGAGACTAGTGAAGTGGTAAGGAAGAAAGAAAGGTTGGTGGGAAAATGATATGCACAAGAGGAAGGCCTACATTATGGTGAACTATTTGCACCCATGGCCAGACTTGAAGGTGTAAGAATATTTCTTGCATATGCTGCTTACAAAGGTTTCAAGGTATATCAAATGGATGTTAAGTTGTATTTTCTTAATGGTATTTTGGAAGATGAGGTACACATTGAACAATGAGAAGTATTTGATAATTCAGAAGGTAAGAATATGGTGTGTAGATTACAAAAATATTTGTATGGATTAAAATAGGCACCTAGAGCATGGTATGAGAGGTTGTACTCATATATGATACAGATTAGTTTTGTCAGAACAAGTGACAACAACAATGTGCATTTGAAGACTAAGAAAGATGACATGTTACTAATTGTAGAGCTATTTGTAGATGATATAATTTTTGGTGGAAATGAAGAGATGAGAAGATTATTTGTAAATGATATGAGGGAATAAGAGAAATACTAAAGACATTTGGAATAGAGGACTCATAACCGGTTGATACCCCTATGGTAACTGGTTGGAAATTGTCAAAGGAAGATAATTCTAAAGAAGTGGATGAGACACTTTATAGGTCCATGATCGGTAAGCTATAGTATATTGTACACAGTAGACAAGATATAGCACAAACAGTTGGATTAGTAGCTATATTTTCTTCTATTCCTAAGGAATCTCATATGGTTGAAGTGAAGATAATATTTAGATATCTTAAGGGGACTAGAGATTATGGTCTTTGGTATGGAAATAAAGGTGATTTTTCTTTGAATGTGTTTACCGATGTTGATTGGGCAGGTAATGTTGATGATCAAAAGAGCACAAGTGGAGGTGCATTATTTCTTAGAGAGAGGCTTGTATCATGGATAAGCAAGAATTATAATTGTATATCACAATAAATAGCTGCAGCTTACTATGTTGTTGCAATAAATTATACTCAGATAGTGTGGGTTAAGAAGATTCTGGAAGGAATACATGACAAGGTAACTGAACTAGTGGTTATCTATTGTGACAATAAAAGAGCTATTAACATTTCTAAAAACCTTGTGATGCATTATATGACTAAGCACATAGCTATTGTAACATATAAAATGTAGGGATAAATAAGATGTTCACCTTTTATCCTTAGATACAAAAAGGAAGGATCCAAATTGATTAACCCCAAAGGAAGGATCAATGCATAAATGAATCAATCAATTGCAAATAAGACTAAAGAAGAAGATCTTAAATTTATTTTTATAGAAAAGAAAGTGTGATAGGTTTAGAAAGATTAAGAACTTTAATTAAAATGAATAGGAGAAAAGTACTAGACTTGAAATGTTATAGATCTAAAGAATTTTGTTTTTGGGGGTCTGCACTGAGTTTCTCAAAAATCTACAACCGGATCTAGAACAGAAAGGCAGAGGTGAACAAAACCCAGATATCATTTTCTGATCTGACACCATTCTGATTTTGACCCTCAAGTCAATGTCACCATTGACCCAAAATTTCTGATTCAGACCTAGGGAAAAATCAACCTAAAAAGTCTCCAACAAAAAATCTATTTCCAGATCCCAAAATGTTTTGAAAAGGGTATCCGAATCTGCACTCCAATCCACTGTTCTGAACCTGTACCTACAAGAAAAATGGATTTTTTTATTGTGGGGAGGGGTTTGCCTTAGTCAAACCACAGTTTTGGAATTAACCTCAAAGTATAATTGAAATTGCATAAGTAAAATAAAGTAAATGAACAAATTCACCATGCTTATAGAAGCCTTTGTGGCGGATTCGAATCTGTGGATCCACAAGTATGCATGCACCAAATGGATGTAGAATGTAGGATGTCTCAAATCAATTTCTTGTAGATATTCAACACCAATATTGAATTCGTCTTGGAATAGGAATATGCTTGGAGGAATGTGGATGAAGAAATCTTCAACAAGAGGGCTCCATAGGGCTTGAATCCTCAATGACTACCAATGGATCTTCTTGATGAATTGAGTGCTTGAGAAGTGCTTGAATGCTTGAGAATAAATGAATGATTCAATGGATACTTGTACTGCTTCAAATATTTCTTCTTTACCTTTCTATTTAACTTATTAAGTCTTCAAGTCCTTGTCTTAGATTGCTCTTGCTTATGGTTGTAGATGGTTAGAGAAAATGAGAGGAGAAATCTTCCTCATAGATGAATCTAGTGCACAATCTTCTAGAGAGGCCTACATAGGAGAATTAAATTCCAATTAGACCTATACCCCTAGAAGAGGACCTATATTAAATATAATTTAAGATTTGTTTCTCTAAAGACCGAAACAACCGACCCGAAAGTAAGAATTAATTCTTTCCCAAGCCTGACATCTAGAAACCCTAGAAATATGAAATCTGGACGTTAGGTCAGAAAAAGGTCAATTTTGACCTAGTTCAAGGTTGAGGTCGACCTTGACCCAGAAAGGTCAACTTTGACCCTGAGGTCAAAAATCCCAATTTGCAATTTTGGGTGTCAAAAATAGGCTGGAAAAAGTGCGAAATGGGGTAGAATAGGGGAAAAAGCCAGATCTAAGTCATAGAACTAATCAAGGGGCTTGAAATGACCCCAAACAACTTACTTGGAAGGATAAAAAAGTCTACAATAGAAGTGCTTCCATTTTCAAACTATACATTTAGCCCCCACTTTAGCAAGAGTATGGACTCAATACAAACTCTTGGTAAAGGAGATCATAAAGAACACATAATCTTGTTAAAATGAAAAGAGACAAAGGAATCCTAAAGCCCTTAGGGACTTAAGTATTTATCAACCCTAAGATCATGATAAGAGAGACATCACTAGTTAAGGAGAAAGAGAGAGGGGGTGTGATTACCTCACCCAATCAGAACTTATGTCCCATTGTGAACCACACAAGGAAACAATGCAACTGGAAAGATGGAGTTGAACTACCTAGTGAATGTGGCTACTTACTAGTCAACCCATCAGGTAGATCCGATCTTAAGGACACCTTTCGACCTTAATGGATCAAAACATTGTAAATTGAAACTGGAGGGATCAAGAGATCTGTATAAATTTAAACTAGAGGGATCAAGAGATCCTATAAAGGAAAAATAAGTGCTTTAAGGATTAGTCTTTAATCCATAAAGGGAAAAATTTTTAAGTTTCAAAAATATTTTGAATGTGTGTGTGTGCAAAAAGTGAGTAGGCGGGATGCCCCCAAGTTAAATTCATTACTAACACTTTAATAGGAGCAATGGATTGAACGGAAACATAAAAAACTCTATTGATTATGTTTCCACTACAAGATGCCCCCAAATGAAGACAAATCAAGTGAAATACCACATAAACATACAAAGAACACAGAAGGGATCTACCTATTGTGGGGTCAGTATGATCATAGGATAATATCTATATATATATATGATATTATTGCAAATGAATTGACATCATTCCCTAAAGAAAATAGAACTACAATAACAATGGAGGAAAGAGAACTTAAGAGTTACGAAGAAGAGTATTTTTGGACCACAACATGGAGACCAAAAAGAATCAGTGCTACCATGTCGCAAATCCAAGTGGACTATACAAGGAAAACATTTACGAACAATAGCACAAGTACAACATAACATGAAAAAAACATATTAAAGACTAAAGATACATATAGAGGAATTGTACAATAGGTTTGATTCCTTTATCACCTTGAACCTACAAAGTAACAAGGGTCATATAAAAGAGTCTAACAAACATTTAGAAAACACATTACAGGAGAAGCATAATACAACATGCAAACACAAAAAGGGATACCATGAAGGATAAGCCAATCAAGCGCGTTGCCTACTCTCTCCATCTCGATTTATATCATTTAGGGAAGGTGGGAAACTCACAAGAGGAACTATATCCAACATAGTAGGAATAATGGCCAGTTTCAAACAAGGATCCTCTTGAGAATCATCATGTTTGATACTAGGTGTAATTATCAATTGAGTTCAAAGCATATGAGGTAAATCATTATCAAGATCAAAGATGCAAATAGGATCATCGTACTCATTCATCTTAACATCATTATGAACATTAACTTCTTCCAACACATCAGGCATAGGTTGGTCAAAAGAAGGTAAAGAATTTTGAAGAATAGAAGCACTGGCCCTAGCATTAGCTCTACACTTATTACGATGTTCATTAGAAGATTTGTTATGCTTTGATTTGTTTGACACATGTTGAGAACTAGGAGGAATAAAAATTGGTTCCTTCATAGCTTCTATAGGAGAATTGGTAGGATTTGCAGTAGGCTGAGAAGCGACACTGGGAGGTTGAGTAATAGAGATAGTTGTAATGGATAAAGGAGGTATGGAAGGAGTAGGCAAAGACCACGGTTAATATTTATCTGAGGCATGCTTAACTCGACAATCTTGTGATGTTTATAGGATTTATATGAACAAAAAAGGTTTTCAGGGCAAGGAGGACATGAATTAGGTAATGAAGGCAAAAATAAATCAATAGTAGCACAATCTCTAGGCCTAGAAGGTTGATACAAACTATGATTAATCATTTTCACTTCTCCATTATGAATGAACTTAAGAAATTTATGAATAGGGGAAGCAATAGCATGCATAGCAGTTATCCAAGGCAAACCAAATTTGACTTGAAATTTATCAGAAGTAGGAATGACAATGAAGGTAGTATCTACAACTTTACCAAAAAGTTCAACAGGAAAGTTAATAGAACCAAGTGCGGGATAGAGAAAACCATTACAAGTTTGGGGGTGTGTGCACCAAGTTGTGGACCAAAAAAGTGGACACACCTTTAAAAAAATTTCAAATTTTCAATAACCCGATCGGGTTATCAAAAATTTGAAATCATTCTAGAATATATTATAAAAATCGGGTTATGAGAAACATATCAAAAATAGAACAAACTGTAGCTTAGGCAATTTTTTAATGCCTAAACCACGGAGCAGAAGTGTGGAGAAGGGTAAACAGTAGCAAAACCCTATCCTTCTTTGAAAAAAACATGATTTAAATGAGATTTTCAACCAATGTCGCCCCGTAACAAAGGTAATTTTTTTTTTTTTTTTTGCTATTTTTTTTGTAATTGTAATTAAATTAGGTTATTTTATTGATTTTTTGTTTTCTTTTATTAATTTCATTCCTTATTCATCAAACAACCCAAAAAGATGAAAACAAAATGAAAGACCACCCCCCATAGAAGCACCATCATTGCCACCTATAAACCCTCAACAACCCTTGCCACCCATAAACCCTCAACCACAATCTCCACCACTAAACCCTCCTCAAAATTCTCCTCCTCCACAACCATCGCCACCCGTACGCTCTCCACATGTGTCATTAGGTCATGTAGATGCATCACAAGAGGACCTTGTGCAACTCCTTAACTGAAATAGTGCACAAATTAATATATTGGTCAATAGGTTGAGGGCTTCTGGTCTTCAGCATCACTCTACCCTCGCCACTACATTAGAAAAAATGTCTAATAGTGCAAATGAGGTGTCTCAAGATGTGACAAAATGGGGTTAATGGAGGGATAGGTATCATACATTTTATGATGATGGTTTATCCTATGAGGATGTGAAAAGAAAAGGAATAGAAAAACATGACATATGTACCCTTTTCACCGGTCCTAATACTAGAAATTCCCAGAAGTTAATACAAAATGATTTCCTATACATTGGTGTGTTCATAGGGGATGAAATAAGCTTTTTGAGATAGGTGGTTCATGGTATTTGACAAACCACCTTGTAATAATAATGGGGTTCCTTTATATTTTTTGAGGAAGCTATACTGTGAGTTTATCATTGGCGAGAAGCCGAATTGATTTTACTTTCGTGAGTTCTAGGGTAGAGGGAGAGGCTCTGCACAGGATAAACCTGGGGCACATAGGATTACCTGACCACAAGAGATGAGGCATACTATGAGAAAACCCCTCATTCATGTTGTGGTCCCAGTAGTGGTGAACGAGTCTATGGATATACAAACTCTTCATGCAGCTACATCATTGAATGATGTCATTATCTAGCATGGCACTCAGTTAGTTGGAGAGGATGGATCGGTGCCACCTCCATCTTCATCAGATGTGCCATTAGGATCATCCCATCCTGCTCCAGCTCCATCACCATCAGATGCACCATTAAGATCATCTCATCCCGTGTGAGCTCCATTATCATCAGATACATTTCCAGGGTCATCCCAGTCCATTGAGCATATCTACATTAGTTGTAATGGTATATGTGATGGGGTATATTTATAGGAAAGTGCAGATGGTTTGACATCCCATTCATGTGTACATTGTGGAAAAATATGTCAGGCATCCACTACTGATGTTCAGAGCCAACACATGTTTGTTTAAATTTGTGTTTTGACATGTTATTTTAATTAATTACCTAAATCTATTAAAAGTAAACAAAATTTTATGTATAGAAGAATCTAAATTGATACATGAATAATATGCATTGCAGGGTGTAGCTAGTGGTACAAGAACACCAAGGAGTGCTTGTTATAGTACATGTAGACGGGTAGATCAAACACCTGAGGTAATGTTTTATAAATATTCCTAAAATAGAATACTACGTTATTTTGAAAATATCATATCTTAATAATTTGTATGGTGGTAACTTGGTGTATGTTTGTTTTTCTATTGCTTTATGGTCAAATAATTTTTTATAATGTAATTCAACTCAAGGAATTCATTTCCTTGTCTAGCCATCATGACTCAAATTGATTTGAACTCCCGTCCTCCATCCTTGGACTCAATTCAACCAATATTGAACTCATACCCCAACCAATCACTTATTGGCTTCTGAATTAACCTTGAACATCATTCAGAACATCCAACCATCATTCTTTTACTCTTATTTCTTGTTCAAAATCATGAATACAATCTCTGATTGTTGATTGATTTTGATTATCCTTAATCCTTCAATACACCTCCATGGCCTTCTAAAGAATCCTAACATATATGATACAAAGGTGGTGGTTGGTGACCTCATTGATCATGTCTGACAACAATCCATCTCCTATTTGTAACAACTTCTCACTTCCAAAGCCCCTTCAAGGACTCACCTTCTAGGCTACCCCAAGTGCTCCTAGTGCTTCCCAAACACCATATCTTCACTCACGACTTCAACCTTCATTTCAACTCCATAAATAATCTCCTTATGGCCTATCTACCATGTTCTGTCAACCCATTAAGTCTGGATAACCAATCCCTTACCCAACTCTCACATTCAGCCCTTAAAGTTAGTAGCCCACACCAGTCACTATTTTTTCCTTTTCTCCAACATTCCCCAAATAACTAAGGAAACTAAAACATGATTCAGATACCCTTTTGGGATCTTTAAACCCTCCCCAAGATTGTCATTGTCTCTCTAAATTTCAGATTCTTAATCATTTCAACAACTGCTTGACATCTTCCACTATGATTTGATTTTTCAAAATAGTTATTCCAAATCTTTTTAACAATTCTTCTACAATTTCTTTTTGACATTTTATCATGCATTGGCCTCAAGATATTTTCATCAATGTCAATTAGAAACTTTTGTTTTCTACGAATTATTCTAGGAGGTGTTAACACAATTGCATGCTCTACATTTTCATTAGATGAATTAGGTGCATTTATCCCCATCAGTTCAATTGGTTTATGTTGATGATTTTCATTTTGATTATGTGCATTTTGTTCATTAATTACATTGAATTGAAATAGCACATTTGTAACATTAACATTTTCATCACTTATGTTGCTTGCATTTGATGATGTACCTTGTCATATTCTCCTCATGCACTCTATTTGTCTTTCCTTTTCTTTCTATCATTGTTCAATTGTTCCTCTTTTGTTCTTTCCCATTGTTCATATTGAATGGACCCTACGAATAATATCATGAACATAGAATAACATGTGAACATCAAATACAAAAAACAAGAACAAATTACCCATTTTTTTGAAATGAGAACTTACAATGATAAAATAACATTAAAAACACAAATAAAAAACACAATTTTCAATCATTGCAAAGAAAAAACATACAAAAAAAGTGCAAACATGTCTGTTCCTAGCATAAAATGATAGAAAATAGTTGTGGGACCACTAAACAACTTGAAATAGTTGTTTTAAGACCGTTGACCCAAATAAATATGCTATTTTCAGAGAGCCTGATCAGGTTCAGAACCTGATCAGCTTATGAGAACATAAAGGCTCTGTGTTCCTAATTACTCAAAACCCGATCGGGTTATGAGAACATAACGACTCCATGCTCCTAGTTACTCAGAACCCGATCGGGTTCTAAAAAAAAAGAACAAAGGAGGATTGAGAGACAGAGAGAGAGAGAGAGAGAGAGAGAGAGAGAGAGAGAGATGCAGTAACTCTACCTACCAAACTTTAAAAAGTCAAATTGTTCTCAGAAGTACATCTAAATTCTTGAATTGTAGATACTCTAATAGCATAAATAGGAATAAGTGTTCTTAGTACCTTTCTCATGATAGTGTTATCATAAATAGTTCCTTTAGCTCCTCTAATAGCATTTACAACTTCCTTTATCCTACCATAATATGAAACTAAATTTTCTCCTTCTTGCATTTTCATTTCATCAAACTTACCTCTCAAGCTTTCAGATTTGGCTCTTAGCACATTTATGTCACCTCCATAGATGGTTTCAAGGGTATACCACATTTTCTTTGTGCTTGTACAGTCCTTTATGTCTTCAAACTCATGATAGTTTAGGGATGATGCAATCTCCAACATTGCCTGATTATGTTCTTGCTTTTCTCTTAACTGTGCAGCATTGAGAGCTCCTGTAGGGGCTACATATTCTTGATCAACAAGATGTTTAGCAGAATCACCAACACCAGCCAAATCAAATTTCATCAAACTTTTCCATGCCAAAAAGTTGTCCTTGTTTAACTTTGGTACCTCCCTTTTATACATCTTGATCTTTTGCGCCAAGTACCTTCAAACTTTTTCAAGAGACACAATATAAACATTCACACAAGTTGACACCAGTATTTAACGTGGAAACCCAATTTGGGAAAAACCACCAATAACATGCTATCAATTTTTCACTCTTCTAAAGTGATTCCCTATTAAGAGCCAACCTTGTTAAAGGTTACAAAAAAAATTGCTAAATGTGACCTGGTTAAAGGATTTAATCACCCTGTCAGGAGTGGCCTTGTTAGAGGACCTAGAACATTCCAATTTGAATGTCACCTTGCTCAAAAGATTTATACAATGACTATTAGGTCAACCTGGTTAAACGATTTGAACTGATACAATGGTTAGAAAGTAATCAATAGGTTTGATCTAATTCATACAACTTACTTTGCAATCCAGATCCAATTTAGTTCTAATGCTAATTCACTGAGTGGCCTCCATTCTCATCTCAAACTCCAGATCTGCTTGGGAATTCATCAAGCAATCTCTCTCTACTTCTCTACTCAGCCTTCTTTGCTTAGATCTTTCCAATCAGTCAATTAACCATGCAATCCTCTTCCATACTCTGCATACAAAGCTATCTTCACTTCCACCATGAATAATCCCTTGAGGTTATCATATACCTCTCCATCTAGGTCAGATACATCTTTTTATGCTTAATCAAGATCGTAGATCTTAGGTTAGGTAAGATCCAAGGGATCTTTCAATTATTACATTTAATTTATTTCTCCAATACAATCACCAATTAAATCTTTTATACAAGCATTAATTATGGTTACTCATGCATTTACATAGTGTAGATCAAACATGCTTATCCTTAATTAACTTTACATATCCCAATAAAATCAACTATGTTGGAAAGAGATCTTAAATCTCATCAATCATAAAAATACTATTGCTTGGCCAACACTGTGTTCCTCAGAAATTTATTGACGCTCAAAAAATACAAGAAAATATGCTCGGCACACACTGGTGCTCGACTGACACAAAACTTGCTCGGCATAAACTATTCTCAATATACTGTCAGTGAAAGATAAACAACATATCACTTCAAGCCAATGTGATAACTAATAAAGTGCCCTTTGTAATTCCTCATAACTCAACCATTCTTCATGGTCTTATTGTTAAATCTCCTCCATCAATCAATAGGTATGGTACTCAAATAGATAGCAATGGTCTCACCAGTTAAGGTTTGACATCAATGACAAAACAATAATTGTTTCCATTGTAGCTTTCCAAATAATATTTCCAACAATTCCCTCTTTGGCATTGATGGCAACATAAAACAATAATACAATAATATTACAAGCAAAGTTACCATACAATCGAAAAAAAATTCCTATCTTCCTTGGTATGTGTTGGGACTGAAAAAAGCAGTAAGCATTTTTGAAGTATGATGTTAAAATTTTGCATTTTGACCCCCTAAAGTGCTTTTTGAGCCTATTTTCCCTGATGAGATTTTGAGGTCTACCATGCATGTCAAGTACTCATCACTCTTTTTTAGGCATATGAAGACATCCCAGTTCGTTAATTTCAAGTTTTGAGTTATTTCGTGATGTCTTATTTTGAGCACTTGTCCAAATCTGCATTTTTGCCTAAGTGTCAATTTGTTGTAACAGGCCCAGTTCGCATTTGAATATATTTCACCCAGAAAAGTGTCATGGCCCACCACTTTGGGGATATTTATTATGCATATCAAACAACCTATATTTCAAATCCCAAGTCATTTTGGTATGTTTTGACTAGTTTTCAAACCCCTAAAAGTTGGTAGTTTACTGTTGTCATGCATTGTGTAATTGATCAGAATTCTGAGTAGCCCTGTTTGACTGACTGTACTTTTGACCTTGTGACCTAATTGAAAATTTTCATTTTGTATCCCATTATAGAGGTCAAATATTTTTTGAGTCTCCGTCTTCAGGTCATGACAAGTCCATTTGGTCGGTTTGCTAACCCCATTCCATTTGTAGTTTATATCAGTGTGCCAAACTGTCAAATGTAGATTTCTGAATGACCTACTTTGAGGTCTTAAAATTTTGCACCCAGTCGAATGGAATAGATAATTGAAATCTCCCCTATATTCTAGGCATGGAAATGTTCTATCCTGATGATTGTTAGGTTATGATGAATCCGTCTACCCAGTTTGCCAAACCGATTCCGTTTGCAGTTTCTACCAATTTGATGCAAATCAGTGGCACAACTTGGTTGGAGGCCCAGTTTGCGAGGTTATATCTTGGATACTGTGATTGGTCACATCAGGAAAATGGTTTCCCTGAATTATAGGAAAAATTTACTTCAAGTTTTCCAGGTCTCAAATCCTGAGGGTTTTGTTTGCACACTTTTCATGTTTCTTTCCATTTGCAGAAATTGGTATTCCTTATGTTTTCAGTTCTCTGAATCTTCAAGTGGCTACTTTTGAGGGGCCACAAAATTTGTCTGGATGATCATCAAGAGCTTCCCTTCTAGATCCATATTCTCCATATAGCATAATTCTAGTATCTAGAAGCTCAGATCCTCAGGAGATCATTTGACTTGTTTTCAAAGTCAAAACCAAATGCAGTTCATTGCTGTTGGACAAGGTAATTTGCAGAATTGATATAAAGAGGCGACTTGGGTGATTAAAATATTTTCACCTATTTGGTTCTATCAACTACCGCTTTACAGTATGGTAAAATTCTAACCATGGAACATGTGTCTCAAGCACCATATTCTGGTTACTTGATTTCGCCAGTTTTTAAGGTTGGTCAATGTAGCAGTTTACTCAAATCAGGCATAGTGCTAAAGTGGCAAAATTGGCGGTCGCACTTGATGTAAGGATTGATGACAAGTGCCCAATTCCAGGAGCATCCTCCATACATTGAATTCCCTGAGCCAGAAGAACAAGTCTTTGTGCATACAAACGAACTCATAGGAAACAAAGAAGTTTAAAAATGAAATGGTGCTAAGAGGAGTTTTGGCGAATCTGCACAAGTAAAATTTTCAAAAAGCTACAATCAGTTAATACATGTTTATTTGTTATTACTGAGCTTATGGGAATTCAGGGAAGGTGGAATTTATGTGTGTTGATCTTTGGACCTGGCAATTGAACGAGGTTTTTAAGGATATAGTATTTTCAAACCAGCGCCTAATGTATTTATTAGATGAGGAGGTGAAAGAACTGGCAAAGAAGCCTACACAAATTTGGGGCATTGTAAGATGCATTTGGCAGGTGTTAGCAAGGAGAGGCCCCTATTTTTCAATGCTTTTAAAATGGATTAGTCTGCGTAAATGTTTAAGGAGGCTGCACTTTTAATGAAAGGGGCATTTGAAACTTTGAATCAAATACATTGGCCGGTGTAAAGCCAAATTCAACAACCTTGCCAGCGTCCACCCTGCAAATGGAAATGTGGAAGTATTGAGAAGGCATGTGATGATTGCATGATGTACTCAAAATGCATTTGTTGATAAGGCTTTCAAAACTTTCAACCAATGCAATACGCAGGTGTAAAGCCATTTCTCTGCGTAGAATACAAGGCATGATACCAAGGGGCCAACAAACACCAAATTGGCCATGAGCAAGTAGGAAGCTGCATAGCAATTTGGAGGAGAGCCTGTGTTTAATGAGATGTTGTGCCAAGCATAGGAGTAACAAAAGCAGAAGCCACGCATAGACAGAAGGCATATATAAATCATTAAAACTTGAACCAAATGCATGTTGCGCGAGGAAGTAAGGAATAACTTGCGAAATACATAATGAATCCAGCGTAGGAAGTGGGGAGGCATTATCCCACATTGGATGGGAAATAGAAATGTCTATGTTTAAATACCACAACAATTTATGTATAATTTGAAGTAAAGCCAAGATCATGTGGAAAATGCAGGCTAGAGGGCTAGGTGCGCGGCGGGGCCCACATCTTTTGGATGAAAATACACAAAGCTTTAAAAAACTCAAAAGCAATTGTCCCACATTGACCACACAAGAGGATTTCAAAATCCTCATATGCAAGGATGCTCAATATGTATTTTGAAGAGAAAGAGGAGACCATGGGCGCGCACATAGGAGTTGAGGCTTGCCTCGAAAACCATGCCTGGGGAATGACGCCCAAATTTTGGCGGGGCCCACAGCGATGACATGGCAGATGAATTAAGCCAACTGGGCTTAGGAGGATGCATGTTTGGGCATGCATCTCGAGGTGGCCAAAATCAACCAATGGCTTAAAGGCTTAATGAGAAAGTTGCAAGGAAGATAATCTTAAGCCATTAAGCCATTGGTCCACGTGGCACAAATGAAAAGTGGCACCTAGTGGATCAGTCAGTAAATCAAAGGATGCCACATGGTACCCAGTAGGTGACAAGTGGTGCAATTGCAGTGCAGTTCAGAGGCACCAATCATAAATCGACATGTGGTGCCAAATGGACCTATGGACCAATCAGAGGGTGACACTTGGCGCATTCTGGTGAGGTGTGCAGATTACAAATATTTTTTATTTTGAAATTCATTTTAACAAGTGGGTTAACTAGTGTGCAAGTTGGCAAAAAATCAAAGGTTGACTTAATGGCTTAATGGAAAGATGCTCACTATCTACCCATTAAGCCATTAATCCCAAGCGACAAGTGTTGCATTCTGGTGCATCCTGAGAAAATAATGAATTAAAGGAAATATTTGATTAAATCCATCACAAAAGACAAGTGGGTTAACTAGTGAGCATCTTCAACAAGATCCAAGGGCTGAATTAATGGCTTAGTGGAAGGATGCTCACCATCTAACCATTAAGCCATTAAGCCATTGGTCCATGTGGCACCTCAGACACATGACGCCCAATGGTTCTACAGGCCAATCAGAGACTGCCACGTGTCACTTTTTGGAAAAGGGTTTTAAACTGGTATTAAAAAGCTATTGAATACGTGCAATGTAAAATGAGATTGAAATATTAAAGTGAAATATTATTCAATAGTCAAACTATTGAATTAATGCATAATTTCAAATATTTCAAAAAGTATTCCAAATTTCAAAACTGAATATGCACGGGAAATGGATTTTGTTAGAGATGATTCAGAGGGCAAATTTTGTCTAAAATATAGAGTATTATATGTTTTCAGAAAGGTCTTGGAAAGGAGATCATGATTTTGTAGACCAATTGAGGGAAAATCAAATCAGATTTTTGCAGTTTTAGTTTGAACAGTTGTCGATATTTTCTAGGGACAGACAGGTGTCGGTGACTGGATTATTTTCCCTTTCTCCTATATCTAGTTTTTTTATTCCATTGTAATGGGGATGTTGAAATTTATGCTGCTGGGCAGCTTCTAGGCTATGGAGTCTTATTTCTTTGTGTTCTTTTTTCTGCAAATGTATAGTTTCAGATGAATTTCAATAAATACTATTGAATCCCTATTCAATTTTTGTCTAATGTCTTTGTATGTATTGTCTTAAATCTTGCATATTAACTTGTAAGGCATGTTAATATACAATTTATAAGGTAGCTGTTGGTTTGAATTTAAGTTTCTCTCAAGGATAGAGTAAGTCTTGATTTCAAATTCTGAGAGTTATAGGTATGCATACGAATCTGATGTCCAGGTATTGAAATGAGAATAATGGCTTGCAAGGCATTTCATTCAATTTTTTGAGTTTGGAGTTGGGGTTTTCTGGGAATGCACATTTGTATGACTCTGTTGCCCAATTGATAAGGCACTGGTCTTTGCTTGACTGGCAGTTTTCTTCATCAATCAAATATTGAAAATCTTTATATTTTTGTTATATCAAATCCATGTCTAGCTAATTGTATTTATTACAATGCATTTTAGTGATTCCTTGAAGAGTGAATCAATAGGTTAGCCTTCCTAGTTCTGAGAACCTAAAAAGAAGAAGGATTATAAATCCTTAATCCACTATGAGATTCTCTGTCATTCAGTGAGTCTGTAAGTAGGTACACCCGCCTGGGTATGTGGATCCCAAAGTGTAGAAGGATTTTCATCCTTGTTAATTAGCCTTCTTCATGTATGAATCTGAGTTGGGAATAGAGGGTCAGGAATTTATTGTTGTTTTAATTGATTCCTATAAGAAAAAGAGCTAACAAAATGGTGACTCTACTGGGGATAAAGTTGTTTAAAGATCATATTTAAAAGGTATCCCAGAATCTGGTTGTAGACAAGTATTCATAATTACTAGAGAAAGAGTTTTTCCCATCTGAGTACGCTAACAAAATGGTGACTCTACTGGGGAAAGCAGTGAAAAAATCTTATTAAAGAAATTAGTAAATCTCTAGTTTTAAAAGTTACAAATCAAAATACCCCAGTAATTGTAATCTATTGGAGAAGTGAAGTTTAAAAGCTCATAGGAGCTAATCATTTGTTGCTTCATTTCTGGACCAGATTGTGAATCATAATCCCATACTTATTGTGGATGGCGACTCTATTTGAATTTGAAGAATCCTGGTTCTTTTGTGCCAGTGTATTTTCTTATTATCAGTTGTGATTTGATGTTTAAGATCAGCAAGTTTAAGACGTTTGTTTCCTTGCTTGGCTGAATCAATATTCTGAATCTGATTATGAGAAATAATGTCAAGAAGAAGAATGTGAAATTTGTTTCAGATCTTTGAGAGAGGTATCCTGGACAGTGTGTTTCTGTTTGCAGCAAAAGGAAAAAAAAGACTATGTGACTTTGCTGGTTAGAATGAACCCAAAATTGAAAAGAATTTGGAAAATAGCTTTTGTTGTTTGAAATTTATCCTCTACAAGGAGATGGTGACTCTATGAAGAAGGAACCTGATGAAGCTACGCAAAAGGTTGTAAATTTGCAGTGTTTCAAGTTAAGAAAGAAAAAAGAGTAGCCACTGCAATTTTGGTCCAGGTAATCTTCATCTTTTCATGAAAGAAAGTTATACAAATGGTTGTTCTCCATTAAGTGGTTTCAGCACAAAGTAGGAGAACTTTTGAGTTTGGTTGCACACTTCAGTAAGAAAAGGTTTCAGCATGTTTGATGTGAAGTATTGAAGTATGCTGTTGTAAAATTTAGTGGAGAGATTATAGATCTTCTGCAAGATAAAAATCTGATTTTCATTTTGGTGAATAAATTCTTGAGTCTGTGAAGAATGGAGGATTTCAGTTCACCTAGAGGGAAGCCCATCAGTAGTATCAATAGATCTATCTCAACTAGAAGGTGCATGCCATTTTGTTTTGATGGCATACATGGTTTTCCCAAAACAAATTGCCAATATTTTGTGGGAAACGACATGATTCAACAAGTCAGAATATTCAGTTGTTTGTTGATTTGATGGATGATTTTGAGATTGCACATGAAGATGTTCATATGAAATTGTTTGTCCAGACTTTAAGGGGTGATGCTCGTGAGTGGTTTTCTTTTTTACCAGCATGTTTGATATCCTCTTGGAGTGAGCTGCATTCAGCCTTCATGTTGCAACTCGGTGAAAGAGTAAATGCACATGATGCATTTACTAAGTTGTTACAAATTAGGATTGAGAATGAAGAACTAGTTCCTAATTTTTACATTAGATTCAGAAAGGTTTATAATGATATCCCTGAAAATTGTAGACCCAATGATCAAGTGTGTGTAGTTATCTACTTTGATGCATTTGATAAGGATATGAGCTATTTTTTGTTGGATAAAGAACCTAAGAATTTTCATCAAGCATTCATGGAAGCTATAGAGATTGAAAATAACATGAAGTACAGACTAACAAAGAACCATTTCTCTAGAGGTGTTTTCCGGCAAGATGCATTTGAAAGTGGAAGTGAATGTCATGTTGAAGTTTCAAATTCATATCAGCATGTAGTATGCCCTGCTATTACAAATAATGTTGTTGAAATTTCAGACTTAAGAACATGTGTTGTTAAAGTTTCTTTGTCACAAAGAGTTGATTCTATTCTTGTTGAAAAAACACATCTATTTGTAATGTTACAGCAGTAGATGATAAAGTTGATTCACTTGATGTTTCCCAAATGTAGGAAGTGATTTCAGTTGTTGCTTCTCCTATTAATAAATTGTATTATGATGAGAATGTTACTAATGATGATTTTGAAGAACATGCATCTCAGTCTTATAGGAATGAAGAAGCTGAAATTTGTGTTTCAAGTGATGAGAACAAGAGTATTGATCCATCATAGAATGAAGGCGCATCAAATGAAAATGAAAATGAAAGTGATCAGTATGTACCATAGTCTAGTGATGATGATGAGGCTGAAAATTTTATCCAAGTGAAGGTGAGGACAATGAAAGTGTTTGTCCATCTTCCTATGAGTCCGATGCAACATGGGAAGAAGAGAGCAATGATGGGAGTGAGTTTTCTCATGAAAATGAAGGTACAGTTCTTTCTTTTGAATCTAAAAATAATGTTTCATCCCTGTATGGTATAAATCAGCTTGTAGTTGATAATTTGGAAGGAAGTTCATAATTGCAATATGAGGATAAAGAAGTAGTTGAAGAATACATTACACATAATGATGAGTTACCTAGTTGTGAAAAGGAATTCCATGAAGTTGTAAGTGATTTTTCTTCCTCATATGCTGAAAGTACACATGATGTTGATGTTGAAAATGGTTTCAAGGTGTTTGTTAACCCGCTGTATGATGAGGATGTTGATATGGATCAGCCTATCATTTTTCAAAATGTGTATAAAGGAGCTTTGCATGGAATTATCAATCCACTTTTTGAAGAGCATGATGAAGTTTCAGATTTGGTTAGTTGTGATTTTGATGAAGATACAATGTTATACTGCAGTAAGAAATCAGATTGCTTCTCTTCTAGTTGTGACAATGATTACGATGAAAATGTTGTGTTTGATGATGAGAGATATGATCAAGTAATTGTTGAAAATCAGCCGGCATGTGATAACAAGTTTTATGATGATTACTTTCATGTTGTTGCTAATTCAGTGTGTGATTGTGAAGATACACTAGAGAGTTGTGGAATAATTTCTGAGGCTAATGTTGATGACATGTGTGAATACAAGTTTGATTACTCATTTGATTGCTGGTTGGACACACAAGGTGAGTTACAAATTCATTACATATACGACTCATTTGGTGAAGCAGAGTTTGAACACTTTATGTTTCCGATTGATAGCATGCATAATTCAGTTTATGAGGATGAATTTTTGTTTGATATTAGTATTCATGAGCATGCTGATGTATATTTTCATAGTGGATAAGATGAAGAAAGTGTGTCTAGCTTTTATATGCACTATAAAAATGAAGAGAGTTATTTTGTTTTTCCAAACAAGGAGATTGAAGATGTACATGAAATTGGTGAAACTGATATGAACGATACTTTCAGCTTACCTCAAGAAAATGCGAATGAAAATCAGGTTTATGACAGAGGAAAGTGTTGATTTCAGTTGTGGAGATATTTGAGTCTTTCTATAAATGATGTACATGTTGTATAGTCACTTTCCCTTTAGTCGTGTGGTGTGTTTCCCTTCAATAAAGAGGTTCCCTATTTTTGGAGAAGAGCTTCAAAAGAGAAGAGAGAGAAAGTGAAAGTATAAAGTATGATTTGTTTTGGGGTGGTCTACTATACCAAGAGATCTGAATCATCTGCATGCCCGCATGGGGCATGCGTCTTCAGTCAGAGCCACTCTTGGGACTGAAAAAAGCAGTAAGGGTTTTTGAAGTACCATGTTAAAATTTTGCATTTTGACCCCCTAAAGTGCTTTTTGAGCCTATTTTCCTTGATGAGATTCTGAGGTCTACCATGCATGTCAAGTACTCATCACTCTTGTTAGGGCATATGAAGACATCCCAGTTCGTTAATTTCAAGTTTCAAGTTATTTTGTGATGTCTTGTTTTGAGCACTTGTCCAAATCTACATTTTTGCCTAAGTGTCAATTTGTTGTAACAGGCCTAGCTCGCATTTGAATATCTTGCACCCAGAAACATGTCATGGCCTGCCACTTTGGGGATGTTTATTATGCATATCAAAGAACCTATATTTCAAATCCCAAGTCATTTCGATATGTTTTGACTATTTTCAAACCCCTCAAAGTTGGTAGTTTACTGTTGTCATGCATTGTGTAATTGATCAGAATTCTGAGTAGCCCTGTTTGACTGAATGTAATTTTTGACCTTGTAAACTAATTTAAAAATTTCCTTTTGTATCCCATTATAGAGGTCAAATAATTTTTGAGTCTCCGTCTTCATCTCATGACAAGTCCATTTGGTCGGTTTGCTAACCCCATTCCATTTGTAGTTTATATCAGTGTGCCAAACTGTCAAATGCAGATTTCTGAATGACCTACTTTGAGGTCTTACAATTTTTCTCCCGGTGGAATGGAATGGATAATTGAAATTTCCCCTATATTCTAGGCATGGAAATGTGCTATCTTTACGATTTTTAGGTTATGATGAATCTGTCTGCCTAGTTTGCCAATCCGATTCCATTTGCAGTTTCTAATAATTTGATGCAAATCAGTGGCACAACTTGGTCAGAGTCCCTATTTGTGAGGTTGTATCTTGGATACTGTGACTGTTCACATCAGGAAAATGGTTTCCCTAAATTATAGGCAAAATTTACTTCAAGTTTTCCAAGTCTCAAATCCTGAGGGTTTTCTTTGCACACTTTTCATCTTTCTTTCCATTTGCAGAAATCAGTATTCCTTATGTTTCTAGTTCTCTGCATCTTCAAGTGGATAATTTTGAGGGGCCACAAAATGTGTTTGGATGATGATCAAGAGCTGACCTTCTAGATCCATATTCTCCATATAGCATACTTCCAGTATCCAGAAGCTCAGATCCTCAGGAGATCATTTGACTTGTTTTCAAAGTCGAAACCAAATGCAGTTCATTGCTGTTGGACAGGGTAATTTGCAGAATTGATATAAAGAGGTGACTTGCGCGATTAAAATATTTTCACCTATTTGGTTCCGTCAGCTGCCACTTTGTAGTATGGAAAACTGCTAACCATGGAACATGTGTCTCAAGTGCCACATTCTAGTTACTTGATTTCGCCAGTTTTTAAGGTTGGTCAATGTAGCAGTTTACTCAAATCAGGCATAGTGCTAAAGTGGTGAAATTGGAAGTCGCACTTGATGTAAGGATTGATGAAAAGTTTCCAATTCTAGGAGCATCCTCTATACATTGAATTCCCTGAGCCGGAAGAACAAGTCTTTCTTCATACAAACGAACTCACAGGAAACAAAGATGTTTAAAAATGAAATGGTGCTAAGAGGAGTTTTGATGAATCCGCGCAAGTAAAATTTTCAAAAAGCTACAATCAGTTAATAATTGTTTATTTGTTATTACTGAGCTTGTGGGATTTCAGGGAAGGTGGAATTTATGTGTGTTGATGTTTGGACCTGGCAATTGAACGAGGCTTTTAAGGATATAGTATTTTCAAATCAGTTGCTAATGTATTTATTAGATGAGGAGGTGAAAGAACTGGCAAAGAAGGCTACACAAATTTGGAGCATTGAAAGATGCATTTTGTAGGTGTTAGCAAGGAGAGGCCCTTGTGTTTCAATGATTTTCAAATGGAGTAGTCTACGTAAATGTTGAAGGAGGCTGCATTTTTAATAAAAGGGTCATTTGAAACTTTTAAGCAAATGCATTGGCCGGTGTAAAGCCAAATTCAACAACCTTGCCAGCGTCCACCCTGCAAATGGAAATGTGGAAGTATTGAAAAGGCATGTCATGATTGTAGGATGTGCTCAAAATTCATTTGTTGATAAGGCTTTCAAAACTTTCAAGCAATGCAATCCGCTGGTGTAAAGCCATTTCTCTGCGCAGAATACAAGGCATGATACCAAGGGGCCAGCAAACACCAAATTGCAAGGTTCAAACCCTTCGCCATGAGCAAGTAGGAAGCTGCACAACAATTTGGAGGAGAGCATATGTTTAATGAGATGTTGCACCAAGCACAGGAGTAACAAAAGTAGAAGCCACACATAGACAAAAGACATATATAAATCATTAAAGCTTGAACCAAATGCATGTTGGGCGAGGAAGTAAGGAATAACTTGCGAAATACATAATGAATCCAGTGTAGGAAGTGGGGAGGCATTATCCCACATTGGATGGGAAATATAAATGTCTATGTTTAAATACCACAACACTTTATGTATAATTTGAAGTAAAGCCAAGATAACTTGGAAAATGCAGGCTAGAGGGCTAAGTGTGCGACGTGGCCCACATGTTTTGGATGAAAATACACAAAGCTTTAAAAAACTCAAAAGCAATTGTCCCACATTGACCACACAAGGGGATTTCAAAATCGTCATATGCAAGGATGCTCAGTATGTATTTCAAAGAGAAAGAGGAGACCATGGGCGCGCACATAGGAGTTGAGGCTTGCCTCGAAAACCATGCCCGGGGAATGACGACCAAATTTTGGTGGGGCCTGCAGCGATGACATGTAGGATGACTGGGCTTAATAGGATGCATGTTTGGGTATGCATCTCGAGGTGGAAAAAATCAACCAATGGCTTAATGAGAAAGTTGCAAGGAAGATAAGCTTAAGCCATTAAGCCATTGGTCCACGTGGCACAAATGACAAGTGGTGCCCAGTGGATTAGTCAGTGAATCAGACGATGCCACATGGCGCCTAGTAGGTGACAAGTTGCACAATTATAGTGCAGTTTAGAGACACCAATCAAAAATTGACACATGGCACCAAATGGACCTGCGGACCAATCAGAGGGTGACACTTGGCACATTCTAGTGAGCTGTGCAGATTTCAAATATTTTTTTATTTTGAAATTCATTTTAACAAGTGGGTTAACTAGTGTGCAAGTTGGCAAAAAATCAAAGGTTGAATTAATGGCTTAATGGAAAGATGCTCACTATCTACCCATTAAGCCATTAAGCCTAAGTGACAAGTGTCACATTCTGGTGCATCCTAAGAAAATAATGAATTAATGGAAATATTTGATTAAATCCATCACAAAAGACAAGTGGGTTAACTAGTGAGCAGCTTCAACAAGATCCAAGGGCTGAATTAATGGCTTGATGGAAAGATACTCACCATCTAACCATTAATCCATTAAGCCATTAGTCCACATGGCACCAGAGACACATGGCGCCCAGTGGATCTGCAGGCCAATCAGAGGCTGCCACATGTCACTTTTTGGAAAAGGGTTTTAGAATGGTATTAAAAAGCTATTGAATAAGTGCAATGTAAAATGAGATTGAAATATTAAAGTGAAATATTATTCAATAGTCAAACTATTGAATTAATGCATAATTTAAAATATTTCAAAAAGTATTCCAAATTTCAAAATTGAATATGCACGGGAAATGGAGTTTGTTAGAGATGATTCAGAGGGAAATGTTTTTCCAAACTATAGAGTATTATATGTTATCGGAAAGGTGTTGGAAAGGAGATCATGATTTTGTAGACCAATTGGGGGAAAATCAAATCAGATTTTCATAGTTTTAGTTTGAACAGTTGCAGATATTTTCTGGGGACAGACAGGTGTCAATGACTAGATTATTTTCCCTTTCTCCTATATCTAGTTTTTTTCTTCCATTGTAACGGGGATGTTGAAATTTATGCTGCTGGGTAGCTTTCAAGCTATGGAGTCTTATTTCTTTGTGTTTTTTTTTCTGTAAATGTATAGTTTCAGATGAATTTCAATAAAGAGTATTGAATCCCTATTCAATTCTTGTCTAATGATTTTGTATGTATTGTCTTAATTCTTGCATATTAACTTGTAAGGTTTGTTAATATACCAGTTATAAGGTAGCTTTGGGTTTGAATTTAAGTTTCTTTCAAGGATAAAGTAAGTCTTGATTTCAAATTTTGAGAGTTATAGGTATGTATACAAATCTGATGTCCAGGTATTTAAATGAGATGAGTGGCTTGCAAGGCTTTTCATTCAGGCTTTTGAGTTTGGAGTTGCGGTTTTCTGGGAATGCACATTTGTATGACTCTGTTTCCCAATTGTTAAGGCACTCATCTTTTCTTGACTGGCAGTTTTCTTCATCAATCAAATATTGAAAATCTTTATATTTATATTATATCAAATCCATGTCTAGCTAATTGTATTCAGTACAATGCATTTTAGTGATTCCCTGAAGAGTGAATCAATAGGTTAGCCTTCCTAATTCTGAGAACCTAAAAATAAGAAGGATTATAAATCCTTAATCCACTGTGAGATTCTCTGTCATTCAGTGAGTCTGTAAGTAGGTATACCCGCCTGGGTATGTGGAGCCCAAAGTGTAGAAGGATTTTCATCCTTGTTAATTAGCCTTGTTCATGTATGAATCTGAATTGGGAATAGAGGGTCAGGCATTTATTGTTGTTTTAATTGATTCCTACAAGAAAAAGAGCTAACAGTCTGAACAAATCTTCATTAATGTATTTAGATTCATTTTGATTTTCATCTATAAAACATTACTCCCTCTGTGTTTGTAATCACACTGATATCTTTCTATTTCTGTTCATCTATAGAAATCCCTCTTTCGTCAGTAATTTCTTCCTCTTTTATAGTGATCTCTCCCTTTGTATCTTCTTTCTTGTAATCTCTCCCTCTTTGAAAACAATACCAAAGACGTTGACATCTTCATCATGCAATTTCTTCTTTTCTAAACTCTATATCATGTTGTTCCTATTATCTTTCTTATGACTGATCCACTTTTCTATCTTAGACTGTATTTCACAACTTTAGGCGGTATCCTAAAGTGTGACCATCTGTGCATCAATATGGAAAATATGTTGAATTATAACAATTGATGCAACAGTACCATTATGAACTAATTAGCTTCAGTTAGGGGAATTACCCCCAATTTACCTCACAGATAATCATCCTTGGGCAGTGCCTTTGTAAATATGTTTACTAACTATTCCTTAGTGTTTACATATTCTAGTATCACTTCCTTCTTTTGAACTAGATCCCTCAAGTAATGATAATTGATAGCTATTTTCTTTGTCTTAGAGTGCATTACAAGGTTCTTTGAAATATTAATGGCACTCATGTTATCACAATATATGACAACTGGTTCTGTGATCTCTTCTTTCATAACTTTCAGTAGTATCTTCAAACACACAATATTAGAGAAATTAACTGCTACTACCACATACTAGGCTTTAACTGTAGATTGTGAGGTGCAATTCTATTTCTTGCTTGTCCAAGAGACTAATCTTTTTCCCAAAATAAATGCTCCTCCTGTGGTGCTTTTTCTGTCATCTGCATTTCTAGCCCAATCAGAATTAGTATAAACTCTAAGTTCAAATTTTTCATTCCTTCTATAATACTGACCATAATCATTTGTTCCTTTCAAATATCTCAAAATCCTTTTTACTGCCATCATATGAGTTTCTTTGGGATTCGCAGAAAATCTAGCAACAATACCAACAGCTAATGCAATATCAAGTCTACTATGTACAATATATTGCAAATTTCCAATCATTGATCTATACAGTGTTTGATTCACTTCTTTTGTCTCATCATTCTTTGTTAATTTATGTCTAGTGGCCATGGGAGTACTCACTGGTTTTGAATCTTCCATTCCAAAATTTTTTAGTATCTCTTTGACATATTTTGATTGAGTAATATAGATACCATTCTTCATCTGATATATTTGTAAGCCAACAAATTTTTTTATCTCACCAAACATAAAAATTTCAAATTCAATTTGCATTTCCTTTGCAAATGCTTGGCATAACATATCTTTTCCACAAAAGATAATGTCATCAACAAAAAATTCAGCTAATAAAGTACCTTTACTTTGCTCTATCTTCAAATATAGATTGTTGTTGTCATTGGTTCTTGCAAATCCAATCTTCATCAGATAGTTGTGCAATCTTTCATACCATGCTCTTGGTGCTTGCTTTAGTCCATATAGTTCTTTATGTAGCTTGCAAATGATATTCCTTTTTCTTGGGTCTACAAATCCATCAGCTTGTTCAATATAGACTTCTTCTTCTAATATTCCATTTAGAAATGTTGACTTCACATCCATCTGATAGAATTTAAATCCTTTGTAGGATACATATGCAAGTAAGGTTCTGACACCTTCCAATCTTGCAACTAGATCGAATGTTTCTCCATAATCAATTCCTTCCTCTTGTGCATAACCCTTGCATACTAGTCTAGCTTTGTTTCTTGTTACCTCACCATGCTCATTTAGCTTGTTTCTGAATACTCACTTAGTACCAATTACATTTTTATCAATCAGCCTAGGTACAAGTGTCCAAGTATTGTTCTTTTCAAACTGTTCAATTTCTTCGTTCATGGCTTGAATCCAGTCTTCATTATCTAAGGCATCTTTTACTGTTTTAGGCTCAAAGTCACATAATAAGTAGGTATCTTCTCTCAATTTTCCTCTTTTCATGACTGCAAAATCTTTTTCTCCTATGATTTGATCAGGTTTATGGTGCATTCTTACATATTTTTCCAAAGTAGGTTCTTTCACTATTTTAGATTGATCATTTATGTTCAATTCAAGTTGAAACTATGGCTCGACATCTCCATCATATAGCTCGACAATCACGTCCTGTTGCTTGGAAATTTTGTTCTATGACTTGGCAGGTGCAGACCATTGCTCGACAACTTTAATTTCATTTTTAGGTAATTCATTAGAATCTACCTCATCAGGATAGATGAATGATTTTTAACTCTCAGGCTCAATCATGCTTTCTCCTTCATTTCTTTTTGCATATTCATAAATTCTAACATTTTCACTTTCCACAATTTTGTTATTATTAGAATTCAAACACTTATATGCCTTACTTTTAGTTGAATATCCAAGAAATATACCTTCCTCACCTTTAGCATCATTTTTTCCATTTCTATTATCCTTCAGTATGAAACATCTACTTTCAAAAACTTTAAAGTAGCTTACACTAGGTGCATATCCACACCATAGCTCATAAGGTGTAGTATTTGTACCTTTCTTGACTTGTACTCTGTTAAGAGTATAAAATGCTATATTTACAGCTTCTCTCCAATATTTCTGTGCAAAATTTTTCTCCATCATTAGTGTTTTGGCATAATCCATGATAGATTTGTTTCTTCTTTCAGCTATACCATTTTGTGGTGGTGTCCTAGGTGCGTACATCTATCTTTTTATCCCTCTTTTATTGCAAAAATTGTTAAAATCATTAGAAATAACCTCGCCTCCTCTATTAGATCTTAGACATTTCAGATTTTAAGTGTCTCATTTTCAACTTTTTCCAAGTACCACTTAAACAACTGGAATGCATCAGAGTTTTCTTTAAGAAACATAATAGTCATCATTCTAGAGTAATCATCAACAAATAAGATAAAATACTTGACTCCACAGTAAATTTTCTCACCAATAGGTCCACAAAGGTCAGTATGAACCAATTCTAGAATATTCTTAGAAGTATGAGTTTTTCTTTTGAAACTAGATTTAGTCATCCTTCCTAATTAACATTGCTTGCACATTGTATTTTTAGGTTTCTTTAACTAAGGCAGCTCTCTAACCTTTTTCAATTTGCTTATGCTTACCAAGTTATCAAAGTTTACATGACACAACCTTTTATGCCATAAGTGTTAGAATGAATTTAGAATAACTGAGAGGGGAGGGGTGAAATAGTTATCCTCAGGTCTAGATGTAGTAAATAAAAACTTTCTGTACTTCAGATCTACTTGGCAGTAGTAGCATAAATCAACAACTTTAATCATGCAGTTTACTGTCAATTGAAATTAGCTTGTAGTAACATAACAATAAACCAAACCATAAGCATTCACACAAGTTGACACAATTATTTAACATGGAAACCCAATATGGGAAAAACCACCAGTAACATGCTACCAAGTTTTCACTCTTCTTAAGTGATGCCCTGTGAGAAGCCAACCCTGTGAAAGGTTACAATAACACACTACTAGGTGTGACCTGGTTAAAGGATTTAATCACCCTGTCAGGAGTGGCCTTGTTAGATGACTTAGAATATTCCAATCTGAATGTCACCTTGTTAGAGGATTTATACAAATGACTGTTAAGTCAACCTTGTTAAAGGATTTAACTGATACAATGGTAAGAAAGTAATCATCAGTTTGTGATCTGGTACATACAACTTACTTTGCAATTCAGATCCAATTATAGTTCTGATGTTATCTTACTGGATAGCCTGCATTGTCATTTCAAGCTTTTGATCTACTTGGAAATCCGTCAAGCAATCACACATGCAACTTTCTGCCTCTGCCTTTTTCCTTTTTTGCCAGATCATGCTTAACAGTAAATCAACTATGCAAACCTTTTTCATACACATACATTCATCCACACTTGCACACATAATGAATAACCCCTGAGGTTATCATATACCTCTTTTTTCTATGTCAAATAAATCTTTTTATGCTTAAACAAGATCATAGATCTTAGGTTAGGTCAGATCCAACGGATCATTCCATCTTTGCATTACATTTAATTCTCCAAAGTAGTCTCTAATTAAATCTTGAAACCATGCATTTTTTATAGTTACCCATACATTAAATGACATGGATCAATCTTTAATTAACATTACATATCCCAATAAAATCAACTAAGTCAGCCAGAGATCTCAAATCTCATCAATAATCAAACTTCTATAAGTCAACCTTCATTATTGTTTTCACTCGGCAATTTCAATAGTGCTCGGCATTGAGAAACTTTTTACTCGTCACAAGAAACTTTACTCGACACAAGCGGAACTTGCTCATCATAAGCAACTTTTCTCGGCACAAGCCAAACTTTCTTGGCACAGAACAACTAGAAAAATTATCTTTGAAATATAAACAACTAATTACTTTGCCAGAGTGCCAACTGATCAAATACCCTTTGAATTGCCTTAACTCAACCATTCACTTGGTCTTCTTTTTAAATCTTCTTCATCAACAATAGATATGGTACTCAAACAAATAGAAATAGTCTCACCAGTAAAGGTTTGACATCAATGACAAAATAATAATTGCTTGCAATGTCACTTTCCAACAATCTCCCTCTTTGGCATTGATGGCAACACAAAATATTAAAACAATGATTTAAAAAACATAGTTACCAACCAATCCAAAAGTTCACCTGTGTTCCTTGATATGAACAAATATTCATTAATTTCTTTAGCTTCATTCTGTTTCTTATCTGTAAAACATTTCTCCCTCTATGTCTGTAATGGCACTATAATCATCTGTGTCTAATCATCTGTAGACTCCCTCTGAGTAGATAATCACTTCAATGTTTTCAATAGTAACTTCTACCTCTTTATAGTTAATCTCTCCCTTTTGGTAATTTATAACTTCTAGGCAATCTCTCCCTCTTTGACAACAATGCCAAAGACATCAATATCTTTATCATGTAGATCTTCAGTATCATGCTGATCCTGTCATCTTCAATATGTCTGATTTTTCTTTTTTGTCCTTGTTCATCTTCACAACTTTAGCCAGCATCCTAAAGTGTGACTTACTATGCATCAATGTGTCAGATTTGCTGAATGAAATATTTGATGCAACAATACCATACATAACTTAATTAGCCTCAGTTACGGGAATCACCCCCAATTTACCTTGTAGATACTCATGAGCATCCTTGGGTAGTGCTTTTGTGAATATGTCTACTAATTGTTCTTTAGTGTTCACATAATCCAGTCTCACTTCTTTACTCTGAACTAGCTCCCACAAGTAGTGATACTTGATAGCTATATGCTTTGTCTTTGAGTGCATAACATGATTTTTAGAAATATTAATAGCACTTGTATTATCACAATATATAAAAATTGGATTAGTGATTTCTTCCTTCATACCTTTCAGTAGTATCTTCAACCACACAATGTTAGAATAGTTAACTGCTGCTGCCACATACTCAGCTTCCGCCGTAGATTGTGAGGTGTAGTTCTATTTCTTGCTTGTCCAGGAGATCAATTTCTTTCCTAAAAGAAATGCTCCACTAGTAGTGCTTTTCTTGTCATCAATATTTCTATCCCTGTCAGAATCAGTGTAAACTCTGAGTTCAAACTTGTCATTCTTTTTGTAGTATAGACCATAGTCCTCAGTTCCTTTCAAATATCTCAGAATTTGTTTGACTTCCATCATGTGAGTTTCCTTAGGATTATTAGAAAATCTTTCTACAATCCGAACAGCTAGGGAAATGTCAGGTCTACTATGAACAAAATACTGTAGTTTTCTAATCATTGACCTGTAGAGTGTTTGGTTCACTTCTTTTGTGTCATCATCTTTTTTCAGCTTTTGTCCAGTAGCCATGGGTGTACTCACTGGTTTGGACTCTTCCATTCCAAAAAATTTCAATATCTCTTTGATATATTTAGATTGAGTTATATAGATACCATTCTTCATTTGATACATTTGTAAGCCAACAAAAAAAATTATTTCACCAAACATAGACATCTCAAACTCAGGTTGCATCTCTAGTGCAAATTTTTGACACAACACATCTTGTCCACTGAATATGATGTCAAGCACAAAAATTTGAGCTAATAATGTACCTTTTCTTTTCTCCGTGTTTTAGTATAGGTTGTTGTTGTCATTGGTTCTTGCAAATCCAATCTTGATCAGATAATTGTGCAATCTTTCATACCATGCTCTTGGTGCTTGCTTCAATCCATATAATGCTTTGTGCAATCTCCAAACCATATCCCTTTTGTTTGGGTCTACAAAACCATCAGCTTGCTCAATATATACTTCTTCTTCCAAGATTCCATTGAGAAATGTAGATTTCACATCCATCTGATAAACTTTGAATCCTTTGTAGGCTACATATGCAAGTAAGGTTCTGACACCTTCCAATCTTGCAACTAGGGTGAAGGTTTCACCATAGTCAATTCCTTCCTCCTGTGCATAACCCTTGCATACTAGTCTAGCTTTGTTTCTTATCACTTCTCCATGTTCATTTAGTTTGTTCCTGAATACCCATTTTGTGCCAATTACATTTTTATCCTTTGGCCTAGGTACAAGTGTCCAAGTTTTGTTCTTCTCAATCTGTTCAATTTCCTCATTCATTTCTTGTATCCAATCTTCATTTTCTAAGCATCTTTCACTGTTTTGGGCTCAAATTCACATAACACACGTGTTATTTTTCAGCTTACTTTTTGTCATAACAGTAGAATCCTTTGACCCAATGATTTGATCAGAATTGTGATTCCTTCTCACATATTTTGCTAGGGTAGGCTCAGTCCTTACTTTAGGTTCATCGTCTATATTCAGTTCTGGTTGATTCTATGACTTGGCATCTCCATCAGATAGCTCATCATTCACTTGCAGTTTCTCATCAACTCCACTTTGTGACTCGGCAGGTGCATGCTATTGTTCAGAAGTAGTCTCAGGTAGTGAATTAGAATCTTCCTAATCTAGATATACAAATGATCTATAGCTTTTAGGCTCTTGTGTACTTTCAGCTTCATTTCTTTCTACAATCTCATCAATTCTTACATTTGCACTTTTAATAATTTTGTTAGTATTAGAATTTAGACATTTGTATGCTTTTATTTTGGTTGAATAACCAAGGAATATACCTTCTTCACCTTTAGCATCTATTTTTCCATTTCTGTTGTCTTTCAGTATAAAACATTTGCTTCCAAAGACTTTAAAATACTTTACACTAGGTGCATAGCCATACCAAAGTTCATAAGGCATAGCATTTGTACCTTTCTTGACTTGAACTCTATTCAGTGTATAGACTATAGTACTTACAGCTTCTTTCCAATACTTCTATGCAACATTTTTCTCCATCATTAGTGTTCTTGCATAGTCCATAATAGATCTGTTCCTTCATTCAGCAATACCATTTTCTGGAGGAGTCCTAGGTGTGGACATCTGTCTCTTTATGCCTCGGTCATTGCAAAACCTATTAAACTCATTAGAAATAAACTCTCCACCTCTGTCAAATCTTAAACATTTCAAAATTTTGCTTGTTTCCTTTTCAACTTTAGCTAAGTACCATTTAAATAACTAGAACGCATCATATTTTTCCTTGAGAAACATTACAGTCATCATCCTTGAATAATCATCAACAAATAGAATAAAGTATCTAGCACCACAGTAGCTTCTTTCTCCAATGGGACCACAGAGATCAGTATGGACCAATTCCAAAATTTCCTCTGATACATATGTTTTACTCTTGAAACTAGACTTAGTCATCTTTCCAAGTTGACATTGTTTACACATAGCATTCTCAGGTTTCTTTAACTTAGGTAGCCCTCTAACCTTTTTCAGTTTACTTATGCTTACCAGGTTATCAAATTTCACATGACACAACCTATTATGCCATAACCAAACATCATTGTACTGTGCAAACAAACATGTTTCTTCAGATAAATCTAGATAAAATAAGTTCCCTTTAGTTTGATCACCACTACCAACAAGTTCTCCAGTAGAATCATAGATCTTTGCATTTCTGTGATGGAATTCAACTTTGTAACCAGAATTGTTCAACTGTGTGACACTTAGCAAATTGTATTTTAGATCATCAACCCAATACACATCATCACATCTTATTTTGTCAGTCAAGTTAATCAGTCCATTACCTTTGATAAGACATGGTGAATCATTACCAAATTTTACATATCCTCCTTTACATTGGTTTAGGGTTTCAAACTTAACTGTGTCACCAGTCATATGATGTGAACAACAACTGTCAATGATCCAGTGATCATTTTTTCTCATATAAGAGATTAGTGCAGTTTTCTCATCATCATCAGAATCTTCTTTCATTACAACATAAACAACTTCTATATCATTGTCATCAGAATTATCAGTGTCATTGTCAGAAGTTTCTTCAGCAATATAACAAGATTTCTTACCTTTGTCTTTGTAGTCCTTATATTTCTTGAAGTATCGGTCATCCTTTCTATCTTTGTATTCCTTGTATTTTTTGTCCCTTCTTTCATCTTTTTCATTCTTGTCAGGACATCTACCAGCTATATGACCAACTTTGTTGCATGAAAAACAAATAATAGGAAGTTTACCTCTATATTTTCCTTTACCTCTAGATAGTCTTTTTGCCATGAGTGCTTCAAGTTCTTCAAGATCATCATCAGAAGTGTCACTATCACTATCCACATGTTTCTTTCCTTTCTTAGATTTATTGAGGACCAACCATGATCTAAAAGCAGAATCAATCCCTTGGGGATTATAGTTATCATAATTTGACATTTCAAATGCAGTGAGTCTGCCTATCATATTTTCCAGATTTAGATTATTGTTAGGAGTACATCTCAATTCTTGAATTGTAGAAACTATAATAGCATATATAGGAAGTAAAGTTCTCAGTACCTTTCTCATAATGGTGTTCTCATCAATAGTTCCATTAGAGGGTTCCATTAGCCCCTCTAATGGCATTTACAACTTCTTTTATTTTACCATAGTATTGAATGACATTTTCACCTTCTTGCATTTTCATCTCATCAAACTTACCTCTTAGACTTTCTGATTTAGCTCTCAGCACATTTGTGTCTCCACCATAGATAGTTGCAAGTTTTTCCCACATCTCTTTTACATTTATGCAGTTCTTTACATCATCAAAATCTGAGTATCTTAATGAGGAGGCGATTTCCAACATTGCTCGATTGTGCTCATGCTTTTCTCTTAGTTGAACAGCTAAGAGAGGAGCAGTAGGTGGTACATAGGCATGTTCAATAAGTCGCTTAGCATCATCTCCAATACTAGCCAAATGTAGTTTCATCAAGCTCTACCATGCAGGGAAGTTATCTTTGTTCAGCTTGGGAACCTCCTTCTTATACATCTTGATCTTTTCGCTCCAAGTACCTTCAAACTGTTGTCAAGAGAAAAAAGCTCTGATACCAATTGTTAGAATGAATTTAGAATAACTAAGATGGGAGGGGTGACTCAGTTATCCTCAGGTCTAGATGTAGTAAATAAAAACTTTCTATACTTCAGATCGACTTGGCAGTAGTAGCATAAATCAACATATTTAATCATGCAGTTTATTGTCAATTGAAATTAGCTTATAGTAACATAATAGTAAAGCAAACCATAAGCATTCACACAAGTTGACACAAGTATTTAACATGGAAACCCAATATGGGAAAAACCACCAGTAACATGCTACCAAGTTTTCACTCTTCTTAAGTGATGCCCTGTGAGAAGCCAACCCTGTGAAAGGTTACAATAACACACTGCTAGGTGTGACCTGGTTAAAGGATTTAATCACCCTATCAGGAGTGGCCTTGTTAGAGGACTTAGAACATTCCAATCTAAATGTCACCTTGTAAGAGTTATACAAATGACTGTTAATTCAACCTTGTTAAAGGATTTAACTGATACAATGGTAAGAAAGTAATCAGTAGTTTGTGATCTGGTACATACAACTTACTTTGCAATTTAGATCCAATTACAGCTCTGATGTTAACTTATTGGATAGCCTGCATTGTCATTTCAACCTTCTAATCTGCTTGGAAATCTGTCAAGAAATCACACATGCAACTTTCTACCTCTGCCTTTTGCCTTTTCTGCTAGATCATGCTAAACAGTAAATCAACTATGCAAACCTTTTGCATACACATACATTCATCCACACTTTCACACACAATGAATAACCCCTAAGGTTATCATATACCTCTTTTTTCTAGGTTAGATAAATCTTTTGCCACTTAAACAAGATCGTAGATCTTAGGTTAGGTCAGATCCAATAGATCATTCCATCTTTGCATTACATTTACTTCTCTAAAGTAGTCTCTAATTAAATCTTGAAACCATGCATTAATTATGATTACCCATACATTAAATGACGTGGATCAATCTTCAATTAACATTACATATCCCAAAATCAACTAAGTTGGCTAGAGATCTCAAATCTCATCAATAATCAAACTTTTGTAAGTCAGCCTTCATAACTATTTTCACTTGGCAATTTCAATGGTGCTCGGCATTGAGAAACTTTTTACTTGTCACAAGCAACTTTACTCAACACAAGCCAAACTTGCTCATCATAAGCAACTTTTCTTGGCACAAGCCAAACTTGCTCGGCACAAAACAACCAGAAAAACTATCTTTGAAAGATAAACAACTAATTACTTTTCCAAAGTATCAACTAATCAGATAACCTTTGAATTTCCTTAACTCAACCATTCACTTGGTCTTCTTGTTAAATATTCTTCATCAACAATAGATATGGTACTCAAACAGATAGCAATAGTCTCACCAGTAAAGGTTTGACATCAATGACAAAATAACAATTGCTTGCAATGTCTCTTTCCAACAATAACCAAACATAACTATATTATGCAAACAAACATGTCTCATCAGCGAAGTCTAGATAGAACAAGTTACCTTTTGTTTTCTCACCACCTCCAACTAATTCTCCATTGGCATCATAGATCTTTTCTTTCATGTGATGGTATTCAACTTTGTAACCAAAAGTATTCAGCTGTGAAACACTCAATAGGTTATACTTAAGATCATCAACCCAATATACATCATCACATCTAATTTTGGCAGTTAATTGAATTGATCCTTTCCCTTTAACACGACATGGTGTATCATTTCCAAATTTAACATAACCACCTTTCCACTGATCTAAGCTTTCAAATTTGTCTTTATCACTAGTCATGTGATGTGAACAACCACTATCAATAATCCAACGATCACCTTTACTCATATAAGAAATTAGTGCAGTTTTCTCATCATCATCATAAGAATCATCTTTCATTGTAACATACACAACTTCTATATCATTTTCATCAGATTTGTTAGAATCATTGCCAGAAGCTTCTTCAGCTATATAGCAGGACTTCTTACCTTTTTCTTTGTAATCCTTGTACTTCCTAAAGTCTCGATCATCCTTTTTGTCTTTATACTTGTTGTCTCTTCTTTCATCTTTGTCATTCTTATTAGGACATCTTGCAGCAATATGACCAACTTTGTTACATGAAAAACAAATAATAGGATGTTTACCTTTGAATTTTCCTTTTCCTCTTGATAGTCTTCTTGCCATAAGTTCTTCAAGTTCTTCTAGATCATCATCAGAAGTGTCGCTGTCACTATCCACACATTTATTTCCTTTGTTTGATTTGTTGAGGACCATCTGGGACTTGAATGAAGATTCAATGTCTTGTGGAGTATAGTTATCTAAATTTGACATCTCAAATGCAGTAATTTTGCCTACCAAACTTTCCAGAGTCAAATTGTTGTTAGGAGTACATCTCAATTCTTAAATTGCAGATACTCTAATAGCATAGATAGGAAGAAGTGTTCCTAGTACCTTGCTCATGATAGTGTTATCATCAATGGTTCCTTTAGCTCCTCTAATAGCATTTACAACTTCCTTTATCCTACCATAATATGAAACTATATTTTCTCCTTCTTGCATTTTCATTTCATCAAACTTACCTATCAAGCTTCCAGATTTGGATCTTAGCACATTTGTGACACCTCCATAGATGGTTTGAAGTGTATCCCACATTTTCTTTTCTCTTTGTATAGTCCTTTATGTCTTCAAACTCATGATAGTTTAGGGATGATGCAATCTCCAACATTGCTTGATTATGTTCTTGCTTTTCTCTTAAATGTGCAACATTGAGAGATCCTATAGGGGCTACATATTCTTGATCAACAAGATGTTTAGAAGAATCACCAACACTAGACAAATGAAATTTCATAAAACTTTTCCATGCTAGAAAGTTGTCCTTGTTCAACTTCGATACCTCCCTTTTATACATCTTGATCTTTTGCTCCAAGTACCTTCAAACTTTTTCAACAGACCAAAGCTCTGATACCAATTGTTAGAATGAATTTAGAATAACTAAGAGGGGGGGTGAATCAGTTATCCATAGGTGTAGATGTGCCCATTGAAAATTTATACCAAATTAAAAAACTCAAATCTGCTCGGCAGTGATAGCATAAGTCAACAATATAAGTATGTAGTTTACTGTTCAAATGAGATAAGCTTGCAAAAACTTAACAGTAAAACACAATATAAACATTCACAAAAGTTGACACCAATATTTAATGTGGAAACCCAATTTGGGAAAAACCACCAATAACATGCTATCAAGTTTTCACTCTTCTAAAATTATTCCCTATTAAGAGCCAACCTTGTTAAAGGTTACAAAACACATTGCTAAATGTGACCTGGTTAAAGGATTTAATCACCCTGTCAGGAGTGGCCTTGTTAGAGGACTTAGAACATTCCAATTTGAATGTCACCTTGCTTAAAAGATTTATACAATGACTTTTAGGTCAACCTAGTTAGAAAGTAATCAGTAGGTTTGATCTGATTCATACAACTTACTTTGCAATCCAGATGAAATTTAGTTCTAATGCTAATTCACTGAGTGGCCTCCATTCTCATCTCAAACTCCAGATCTTCTTGCGAATTCATCAAGCAATCTCTCTTTGCTTCTCTTCTCAGCCTTCTTTGCTTAGATCTTGCCAATCAGTCAGTCAACCATGCAATCCTCTTGCATACTCTGCATACACATCTATCTTCACTTCCACCATGAATAACCCCTTAAGGTTATCATATACCTCTCCATCTAGGTCAGATACATATTTTTCCACTTAATCAAGATCATAGATCTTAGGTTAGGTAAGATCTAACAGATCTTTCCATTATTACATTTAATTTTATTTCTCTAATACAATCACCAATTAAATCTTTGATCCAAGAATTAATTATGGTTACCTGTGCATTTACATAGTGTAGATCAAATGTTCTTATCCTTAATTAACTTTACATATCCCAATAAAATCAACTATGTCAGCTAGAGATCTTAAATCTCATCAATCATCAAAATACTGTTGCTCAGCCAACACTGTGTTCCTCAGCAATTTAATGACACTCGGCACATACAAGAAAATATGCTTGGCACACACTGGTGCTCGGCCGTCACAAAACTTGCTCGGCATAAACTATTCTCAGTAAACTATCAATGAAAGATAAAAAAACATATTACTTTGCCAATGTGCCAACTGATAAAGTACCCTTTGTAATTCCTCATAACTCAACCATTCTTCTTGGTCTTCTTGTTAAATATCCTCCATCAATCAATAGATATGGTACTCAAATAGATAGTAATAGTCTCACCAGTTAAGGTTTGACATCAATAACAAAACAATAATTGTTTCCATTGTAGCTTTCCAAACAATATTTCCAACATGTGTTGTCATCAATGTCAAAGGGGGAGATGGTGGAATATCTGATGTAGTGATGGTAAGTGTGTTTTTTGTGATGACATATTGATTTTATTACAGGATGATCAGATATTACATTGTCATTAATGTCAACTATTGACTTTGTGTTCCTAGTATGTTTTCAAGCATATTTGTGATGAATGATAAGTTTCAGTAGTTTCTATCTTTAGGGGAGACCTAGGTATGTCTCTAGATTTAAAATTCTTGGGCACTACTACTGAATTAAGTTTATATGAGATTTGTGATCGAATGGAGTATAACTGAACAACTCCTAGAACAATTGACGATAGGTGATAGATTATTTGAATGTCATGTCAAATCTCTAATGTATCTTGTGTTGGAAATAATGGGAAGTATGTACTGAGAGGGGAGAGGTGAATCAGTACCTCTAAAAACTTTTAGTTAATTAACCTTTAACCTTATGTAATCAAATCTTTTCTTTACCAATAATCTATATTGTTCTTTCTTTATGCATATGATATCAATTCATAATCTTAATTGTAGGTAGACATTCATAGAAACATTTATGAAAGAAATAACACATAATACAAGATATGGTAACACAGAAAACCCTTGTTAGAAGGTAAAAACTGCGGCGGGGATGGGGCCCACAAATACTTCCCTATCTGTAGATTGGAAGGGGTTAGTTAAGGCTAACAATTTGATCACTTTTGATGATCTACCATGTTAGGAGTATTATGTGCATATTGGTTAAGGTCTACTCTGTTAAGATCTTTAGCAACACTGTTTAGTGTGTACTCAGTTAAGAGATTTACAATAAGATTGTTAAATCCACCTTTCTTGAAAGGATTTCTTATATTTTCTACACTTGTTAGAATATAGATGAAAATACTAATTGAAATGAGTGTATGCAATATAAAATTTCTGATTATAGATCCATTACTGTTTACATGTACAATTGTATCACCTAATGTGATTGATTAATACCTCTGTTGCTCAGTAGCCTTGGTTCTTGGTTCTTGATAACCAAATTTATCTTTTGTTGTTTTTCTTCTTGAAACTCTCAGTCTTATCCATAGATGTGCTCATAGGCTACAATAATCCTCTCATCCATTTCAAATGAATGAATACTCATCTATGTATACAATAGATTTGAACTTTTTATTTTTACGTATTACAAACTTAACTCTATGATCAAAGGTTTACAACTTTACCTTGATCTCCTAGTTTACATGTTTTTAATCAGTTAGACTGATTAAAACAATTACAATTATGTTTCTTGTTCCTCAAGAAATCATTTTAAAACAAATCTAAACTCTAAATATAAAGCATAGCTATTTTATCTGAAGTGGAAGTCAGATCCAATTTTCTCAGGTTATAACTAATTTTTGGTGTTTGATGCTTGGTTTTCTCTGAAATTAGTTTGACTATCTTTTGGTGTTCCTTTGTTGAAATTTCTATCAGGTTACCTTGCTTTTTCGGGTTCCTCTATTTCTACTCTTTGGGTTTATAGTGTAACCTTCTTTCCGGGTTTCACTATATCATCTTTGGGTTGCACTTTCGGTTTACACTTCAAAACTTGTGTCATCAGGTTTCTCCTTGCTTAGCACTTTCGGTCTAAACTGAAACCTTTATTTAGGTGTAGTGTAACAGATGGTTCAAAACTATTTCTCTTTTCATACTAATGGAAAAAATTATGTCATCAATCTCCCATTTTTATATTAGTATCAAAAACTAATATGTTCAAAATACTAAAGTGTTTATTATGTACACCATGTATATTACTTAGCCATTTCATGACTCTCCCTATGCATATGTTGGTATAGTATAGTATATGTGTATGTACACTTGTCTTTATACTATTTCTTTCTTTTCACCTTGTCTTTTCCCTTTGTGCTATATTTTTCTTTTCCCTTTTTACTATATCCTCTGTACATATCATTTTCATTTTCCCCCTTTTTTGATAGTAAGGGAGAATGTGTATACCTATAGCTTATCAAAAATATGAGAGTGAGAGGTCTTCATGTCCTCCATCATTTTCTCCCATTTCTCCTTGAGATGCTCAAGAGCCATATTCTCTAGTGTGATCCTGGCATAGATGTTGTAGATTTTGTCTGCTACAGACATCTTGGGTGTGGCAATTAGTTGTCTTGCCAAACTTATGTGTTTTTGCAGAAGTGTGAAGCTCGATAAAAGTTGAGCCAGTAGCTCAATAACCTCTTCTCTGGATTGTGATTCTTCTTCCCAAAGTTCTTGTCTTAACCATTTGATTTCAATTGTCTTCTCACAATGCAATTTGATTGCATTGCCTTGTGTGGTTAGACTTTGAGCACTTGCATTTAGATCAGAATTGATCTTTGCAATATTATCATTATTATCCTTTGTGAATTTTTTCAAAGTGCATAAATTTTAGATTAAGGAAATGGCTTCAGTAATGATTGGATCTAATTAATTTTTTAGTTCTGAAAGCTTTAGCTTATTTTCTGCCACTTCTTGGCTGATCTTTTTAGCCAATTTATATCGGAACTTCTATTCTGCTTGTTCTTCAATAGCCTTTCTTGTATCCACATTCTCAGTTGTGATGGCATCAGTGAGAATGATAAGTTGATCCATAATGTGGGCATTTTTATCAACATCAATGTCAGGAACTATCTTTTGTAAGATATCTCTCGTAATATCCAGTACTAAGGAGTCTCGGTGCTGCTTTTTAATATTTTTTGCAAAGATTTCCTTTGAAAAATTTCTCCATATTATTGGATTGATTCAAATTCTAAAGTAGTTGGATCAAACTTTGGTATTTCTATGATCTCATCAAGTGTGACCTCCAGCTTATTCTTCTTGATTTTCTTCTTCTTCTTTTTTGATGCACCTGTATATAAAACCATAACAAGTTTTTCTGCTTGGTCTGATGTGTTGGTGGAAGGGTTATGTGTTGCTATACCATTTTCCTGCTACTCAAGGTTTTCCTTTTGGTTTTCTCTGGACATCTCCTCATAAACCTTTGGTGTAACTTCAACATCTCCTTCAGTTTTCTTAGGAGTGGTATTAACTGTCTTATCTTGTTCACCTTTCACTTTTTGCACTTCATCTATATATTTTATTTGTGCACCTTTTTGGGTGTTATCTCCATCTTTTTTTTCTCCACTAATGACCGTGCATTCATCATTTGTATCCTTCTTTTCATCAGATGTATATTTTTTCTCATCATTACCCTTATTCTCGGGTCTGCTTGTTTCCTTCTTAGGTAACTTATCCTTTTCCAAAATAATGTTGATAGCTTGTATCAACAATGGTATCTATCCTGGTGTGTCTACCTGTGCTGTATCTATTGTAGTGTCCTATTCATTGGTTTGGTCCTTGATAATAGTGACATATTCATCTTTATGTATCTCATCTGCATGATCTCCTCCAGTAATATCAATGATTGTATTGTCCAACCATATTTCATCTGCAACATCCATATCCTTGCTTCCTTTTATGTTCAATGGATCTTCATTGACATCTTCATCAGTGATAATAATATTTTTAGGGCTTTGTTTAGCTTGATCATCTTTTTTCTATTGATTTTTTGTAAGAGAAATTTTTGGCTCGGGACTTGTATCCTTTTTAGGTATATCAAGTATCTTTCTACATTCAGCCCCACTCTTCATGTCTAGTTCAATTAGATGTCCTTGAAGCACTTGGTAGGCTCTTAATTTTGGAGAGAACTTTTTGGAGTGTCTCTTCATCACTTCTTCAATCTCCTCCATTTTAGATTCGGGAGGCATGACAGAAACTAGGGTTGTTTCCCTAATCTCTTTCTCAGAGTGTAATGCAAATGTCCATCTTGCCGATAATCTATGCTGAAGTTCTTTTGACATTTTATCTACCAATTGTATTGGAACATATTTGAAAATACACATCATTTTTATAATTGCCTCTTCTATTTATTTTGATCCTCGGGATCCAATGTTAGCCATTTCTTAATCTTGTGATTATTTATTGTACCTAATTTGATAATTGAAGCACATACCTCATCAATTGTAGTAGGTAGTGTGTTCTTGATATCTTGTATAGATTGTTCATCCTTTTCTGTATCCTCAATGTCTTTGCTTGTTCTGAAGAAATTTTTTCCTTTTGTTGGGCCATTCTTCCCTGTTTGTGGCTTTCTTTTGTATGTCCTCACTTGACCTTTCTTTATTGGTGAAGGACATGCATCCTTTTTTGTTTGACTCCTGGTCCTGGGTGCATCAGTAGTCCTAGGTTTCTTTGCTGGTGGAGGAGGTGGTGAATCAGACTCTGTGGACTCTGATTCACTCTCCTTCTCAACTTCACTGATGGGTGATTGACCCTCGGTTTCTTCTTTTTTTTAAATTTCATCTTCATTCATCGATATCTTTTTCTTGAAGTTCTTAACCATCGAATCTTTCTTACTATCAACCTTTTTCACAACTAAGCCAATTTTAATCCTTTCTTTGGCTTCCTCATAAGTTCCAAACTTAGGTTATGTTTTATTTTATGGTTCATTTATTAATGCCTCAATAGCATTTGATGCTTGATCTATGTTCACCTCATAATCAAGTGGAGCTAGCCATGCTATCCTAGGTATAGATAGCTTGATGTAGGTATAGTTAGTGTCCACCATAAAACATATGTCAGTCTTGAATTTTTCTACTAACTTTTATGGAATTATCATTCTTTTCTGCATTCTTTCTTTGAATCCAGCAAAATATTCATCCATGACTGACTCAAAGTTGTCTCCTAGTGATTTGATGAACTCAATAATCTATGTGGTCACTGGTCTTGTAGTGTCCCATTTTGCATTTCCTATAGATGGGAAGGATTCTTGGAAATAGAAAAATATTCACATGATGAGTGAACCAAACTTACATGAAATATACTTTGCATTTCTTAGTGTCTTCATGTTCTCATCCAATTGTCTTATTAGAAGTTCTAACAGATCCAAGTTCAGTCCCTTATTGACAATTTTGTATGTTGAATCCACTGCTTCGGATGCAATGTTGTTCATCCTAATAGCATGAAAGAACTTATATCCTAAGACACATGTTCCAAATTTCATTTCATCATCGATGATGGTGGATACCTTTAATCCTCTTCCATCCCATGATGCTCCTATATTCTTCTCACTGTCAGCTTTAGATGGGTGCTTTAGTGCCTTTACCTTATCGGTTATGGGATAATTGATAACAACATGTTTAACATCCCTGGTTATCAGTTTAGGCTCATCCAACCATAATTTTTGGTCATATATCATGCTTAGTACTAACTGAATCCATTCGGAATTGAACTCCTTGGGGAACCATAGGGCATTTGTGAGCCCTTTTACATCAATGTAATGACGCTCTTCCTTGATAGTTCCATCATGGTTGCAAAGCTTCTTGAAATCTTTCTCAACTTCTAGGTCTCATATTTCTGCTATCTTGCAGTGTATATACACTTGCACGTCTTCAACAAGAAAAACCCTAGCTGGTATACTGGAGAATGCACCAACATTGTCAGTTTGTGAAGCAACCTCAGGACATATCTTGTAATGAGGTTCCTCATAGGTTAAATTGTTTATTAGGTTGACCTTATTCTTCTTATCATTCTTGAGATTAGAGGTTCTTGACGTAGTTGCCATTATTTCATAATTTAGAGATTTTTCCCTTGAATGAAAATAGAGCTCTTGATTATCTCTGATACTTACTTCAACCTCTGTAGCTATTAGGAATCTATTTGGAGTGCTTTGAACTAGGTGGGGCTCACTCTATAATCTGGTTGCATTGTGCTCTAGTTTCTCTCTGTCTCTTCGCTCTAATTGCTTGGTGAAAAATGAAATGCTTCCATCATCTATTTATAGACTTTGCCCTAAGTCAGGTCATTAATGCTCAACCACTTCTTGGTATGTGAAGACACATTCCTCGGGTGATACATAAATAACATTCCTGATGAGAGCATGATTCTTTAGGGCAGATGTCAACTTGTTACGTTTACCGATGGATTTTGGTATATGGCAAAGACAAAATTGTCAACTCACATGATTACCAATGGATCTCAGTTTATACTAGCGACTTAGCCTTTATGAGTTAACTAATGATTCTCAGTAAGTATAGAAAACTTAGCTCTATGTGTACACTGATGCATTTTAGTATGTATTGACCAATGGGATAATTTTAACAGAATCATAACAAGTAATACCATAGTGCATCTTTAATCATGTTGATTTGGTATTTGACTATGCATAATGGAACTAATGAAAAATATAACTTGGTATAATTTAGAACTCCATACTTACTTGTTGTGCTTAGGTGGGGGTGGTGATGTCACCAAATCCATTGGATAAGGTGTCACCAATTGCATTGCTTAGTCTAGCTTCATCAATGTTTTTAGCTTTCCTCCACATTTTGTTTCTCATCTTCCTAATGTCTTCAATGGTGTTTCCATTGGCAAATGTGTTGGTCTCTGTCATTTGGTCTCTATAGTGTTTCTTCAGATGACCAACTTTATGACAGTTTAAACATGCCATTCTAGGGTTAGTCTAGCTCCTAGACTTTCATGTCCATTGTCTCATACAGTTTGTAGTTATGTATCCAAATCTTCCACATGTTGTGCATGTTTCCCTTATATTGTAATCCCAAACATATTAGTTAGAGACTCTTTTTGGTTTATAGGAAGTATCTTGATCTTTAGGCTTCCATTCTTTCTTTTTCTTCTTCCAGCATTTAAGAGATGTGTGCCCATGCATTTTTCAAGTAGGACAGTATTTTTCCATGTAGGTTTCCTTATTTGGTTGTTTCACCTCATATTTACATTCATAATTTTTATGTCCTTTCTTCTTACATTTATAACAAGTTCCTATGAATGAAGATGTGGATTTAGGAATACCTTTCATTTTGCTGCTACATACAATTGATGTGTGGCCTAGACTTCCACAGTGATTACATGTTAGATTTCTTTGTCTTGGATTTGCATAGACATTCTTTGGATCAGCTTGGTTGGGTGATTCTCCATTCATGGTATACCCTAGTTTGGTGTTGTTGTTGGCTCTCCTTTATCCATCTAGAAAATCATCCATTCTTTTGGTGTTTTCTTCAGCTCTCTTCATCATGTCATTATGTTGTTGTTGAATTCTTACTTCATGTTTTAGCTTTTCATTTTCTTCTCTTTTCACCGATAGCTTCTATTCTTTCAATGAGTTTTGTATTCATTCTATTTTCCTCTTGACTCATAAGAATAATTTGATTTGTGATCTCATGATGATGTTTTGTAAGTCTTTGTATTTCTGACTCTTTCTCTTGTAGCTTTCCGGTAATCTTCCTTCTATCATCAATAGCTAGTGTTCTTTCTTGCTCACCTTATCTAGCATTGTTCATGAAATCAATCATTCTTACCATCTATGTCTCTTGACCAATTTGCAGAGATTTCACTTGTCTAGCCAGATGTTGACTAATTTAATTCACACTTGTGATGCTTTCTTCTAATGTGTCTGATGCTTTGTTGGTTTTTGATCCTGAAGACTCAAATAGATCTGGTATCTCTTCTTCATGGTAGTCTGTTTCATTACAGTGATATTCCATAATCTTTCTTTCATCTAGCAACTGTCTCATCTTAATTCTAGCCTCTTTATACTGCTCAATTTCTAGCTTCTAATTCTCAATACTCTTGTCAAGCCTGTACTTCTGCATTGTATGATCTTTTCTCTTAAGTCGTTAAACTTTCCAATTAAGAGATCTAGCTCTGATACCAATTTTTGAAAATAATGGGAAGTATGCACTGAGAGGGGAGGGGTGAATCAGTACCTCTAAATTTTTTTAGTTAATTAACCTTTAACCTTATGTAATCCAATCTTTTCTTTACCGATAATCTATGTTGTTCTTTATTTATGCACATGATATCAATTCATAAACTTAATTGTATGTAGACATTCATAGAAAAATTTATGAAAGAAATAACACACAACACAAGATATGGTTACACATAAAACCCTTGTTAGAAGGTAAAAACTGCAGTGGGGCTGGCACCCACAAAAACTTCACTATCTGCAGATTTGAAGGGGCTGATTAAGGCTTACAATTTGATCACTTCTGATGATCTACCTTGTTAGGATTATTATTTGGAGACTAGTTAAGGTCTACTATATTAAGAGCTTTAGAAACAGTGTTTAGTGTGCACTCAGCTAAGAGATTTAATATAGGATTGTTAAATCCACCTTTCTTGAAAGGATTTCTTCTATTTACTACACTTGTTAGAATGTAGACAAAAATACTCATTGAACTGAGTGTATGCAATCTACAATTTCTGATTATAGATCCATTAAAGTTTACATATACAATTGTATCACCTAATATGATTGATTAATACCTTTGTTGCTCGGTAGCCTTGGTTCTTGGTTCTTGATAACCAAATTCATCTTTTGTTGTTCTGCTTCTTGAAAATCTCAGTCTAGTCCATAGATGTGCTCATAGGCTACAATTATCTTCTCATCCATTTCAAATGAATGGCTACTCATCCTTTTATACAATATATTTTACCTTTTTAGTTTCACGTATTACAAACTTAACTCTATCATCAAAGGTTTACAACTTTACCTTGATCTCCTAGTTTGCATGTTTTTAATCAGTTAGACTGATTAAAAAAATTAAAATTATGTTTCTTTTTCCTCAAGAAATGGTTTTAAAATAAATCTAAAATATAAATATAAAGCATAACTATTTTATTTGACGTCAAAGTCAGATCTACTTTTCTTTGGATATAATTGAATTTTGATGTCTGATGCTTGGTTTTCTCTGAAATTAGTTTGACTGTCTTTCAGTGTTCCTTTGTTGAACTGTCTATTGGGTTCCCTTGCTCTATCAGGTTCCTCTATTTCTTCTCTTTCATTTTATAGTGTAAATTTCTTGTTGGGTTCCTCTATAACATCTTTGGGTTTCACTTTTGGTTTACACTTCAAAACTTGTGTCGTCAGGTTTCTCCTTGCTTAGCTATTAGTAATAACTGAGAGGGGGGGTGAATCAGTGGCCTTAAAAATGTATCCTTCAAAATTTAATGACCAATCAATAAACCTTAGATTATTATGTCCCTACAAGATGCATGCCATGAAATACTAATAATGATTAACTGTTTGTTGGTTTTCTCTGACAATCCTTATTCTTTCTTGATTACCGATAAGTAGTATAATTATCTACCGAAACTCAGTAAATAAGCAGAGTATACCGATCAATCTAGAGTTATCTATGAAAGATGCAAAATAGTAAATAAATGAAGCATACACACATAACACATGAATTTTAACATGGAAACCCTATTAAGGGAAACACCACTGGGACCGGTACTCCAAATCTTCACTCTTCTGAAGTGAGCCCTGTTAAGAGCCAACCCTGTTAAAGGTTACAAACACACTTTTAGGTGTGACCTTGTTAGAGGATTTTATACATAGAGGTCATCACTTAGTATCATGCATCTAATGCTACCATTCTTTAATCAGCCTCTCTCTTAAATTGTCAATAGGCATTGGGCATATCCAATGCTACTTTCATGAATCAACCTTTTTGACACTCCTTGTGATGTACTTCAATATATAGAAGACTGTTAAGTCCTTCTCGGTTAAGAGAATTGATGCTTCAATGGTTAAGCTGGAACATTATGAATTATTCATATTACAACTTTGAATTACAGATGTTCAGATCTATTTAAGTGCATTACCTCTCTGACCAATGTATCAATTAATCCTTGTGCTCCATACTTTCTGCTCTGTGATGTTGTGCTCACTGTCCGTCAGTTGTTTGCAGAATTTCTTAGCTCTCCTTTATCTTGTTTGATCAGCACTGCATGAAGTTGTTCTTCATTATTTTCTCTTCAATATCCTCTTTCTATTCACTCCCCTTAATCCCCTTTTCATGCATACGAAAAGTAATTAAGCTTGTCTCTTACATAGACATGATATTCATTGTTTCTTGCTTCTTGATTCTTCGCATGATAAACAATCTGGCCAATTCGATTTAAAGCATAACTCCTAATTTTTCTCATAGTTATCTTCTTTCCAACTGTACAAATCATCTTTAAATAAATCACTTAATGTGAGGCCTCACCCCAAACCCATCATAGATTTTCCAATTACCATTTTGATAGACCTAGTAATTGGCTTTAGGTTTTGATGAATTAGGAGGTTTTACCCTTTTGATAGGGATTTAGTTATATTATATGATGATAATTTATAATTTACAACCCTTTCCATACTCACGATTTTGACCCTATGATACATTATGATGATTGATTTAGATGAATGGTGAGATGTTTCAATTTGGGTACACATGTTGATATGAGTTGTTCAGGAAAACTATAATCGAGATTGGAAGTATTTTGAGATGTGAAATTATTTGAAGGTTAAAGGATAGTTGATGAAATATCTTGCTGAGTTTCAAGACATTTTTGTAAATATTACTTGAGGAATTGGTTATTTGATTTTATGCCATTTGGGTGTTTTTAGAATTGATAAAATTAATGTTTATGCAATTCAGATAAAACTACATCATGATTTATATAAGATTTGGAATGATTAGTATGACTTGTGAGTTAATGAGTTCATGTTTTGATGATTTAGTTTATGTATGTTTATTTGTAAGTCAAGGATTAAAATTTATGATGACAATTATATTATGTGGATTATATTTTGATGCAGATTAAAACCTAGAACATATCGTTGATTTTGGTTATACATGCTTAGATATGTGATTTGATGAGAAAGACTTAATCATGATCAGATTTGATTATTTCATGAATAATGCTTTAAAGTTAGGAAATAGCATGAATAATATGTCGTAATGTT
>MU225000.1:1193828-1205121 GCA_018584345.1 Thuja plicata | reverse complement strand
AATAGCAGCTGCAACCTCTAATTTTAATCACCAAACATCATTGTCCATCCTCTAGAAATTGATTTCTCCAATACCCATAAGCCAAAAACAAGTGTATGAATTTTAATGAATTTATTTGTGCTTCCCATCCAAATTCACCCATGTTCTAGTAGACCTCAGAAAATAAATATAAATCAGCCTCTAAAGATCTCCTCCAGCTCCAATAATGATCTCCATCTCTTTAGAAGTCAAGCACTACTAATCAAGTACAAGATCCATGGATGTTATGGCTGCAATAAGCTAAATCGTGGCTCCCTCAAGCTGATATATATGACTGTAATTTATTCTAGAATTGATAAAGATGCAGATTGAACCTTGAATAATAATTTTGATGAAGTCTCAATACACCAAAATGACTCCAGCAATGCACCAATTTATCTCTTCAAATTGATACCACCAAAAGTTTGGCCAAAGGCCATAAAATTTTCTTTAAAGTACAAGTAGAAAGTCTGAAGCAACTTCCTCAACTTTGCAATAATTCAAGTGATATTTTACACCCTCAAAATTGCATACCAATTGAGAGTTTTCATTCTCAATGGCCAATTGTGACTACTGCAAAAACCCTAGGCTCCACAATGCACATCCACAACAAACAACAACATCAACAACAAATCTGGATGGTGAGAATGAAGCCCAGGATGCCTATTTATCCTTTTTTCTCCACTTTCTCTAGAAACTTCTAGAACCTTATTTTATTTTAAGTGACTTTATAAAAATACTTTATAATTCAAGTCACTTTATTAAATTAATTAAATATAAAGTTACCTTTTAATATTTATTTATTTGATAACTTTATAAATAATTAACTTAATACCACTTATTTATTTAATTAAAATAATTAATTAGTCATCCTCATAAAATATTCATTATTTTGGACAAATTAATTAATTAAATTAATTAAATCAAATTACCTCCAAAAAGGGGACATTACACATACAGAGACTATATGTTAGCCCATTCGTTTCCCAGGTTCACAGCTCCGGTGGGTCAGATCCCTCAGGTGGTGTAGCCACCACCACAACAGTAGAAATAGTAGGTTTCTCCTCTGGGATAGTAGCCTCGGGATATGCAGCCTCAGCAGCCACCTTTACAGTAGCAGGAGAGAGTTGTACGGCCCCGTACAGTTCAGACAGATATCCCTGCGAGATCCATGGGATTAGATGCAGGTGTTGGGCCTAGTGGCAACCAGGATAGGGCTGCAGATCAGGGGGATGATACAATGATGGCTGATTCTATTCCGGCTGATCCTCCAACAGGTGGAGAGGTAGCATAGTTATAGGAGGCTCTCTGGAGAGTTAGGGAGAGATCTCATCAGACATAGAGAGAGCGTGATGACCTCCATACATAGGTGATCATCAAGGATACATGGATATCTGAGTGAGATCGAGAGATCTGAGAGTTGTGAGAAGTATTGGCTCAATCCAAACTAGAGACTAGATATGAGGCTACTCAGGCTTCATACTATTATGCTGCGTATACTATTGTAGTACCTGAGGTAGCACATCAGATTTTGCCTTTCACAGATTATGCTGGTGCACAGATCGTTCCACTGAGACCACCTCTAGCGGGTCCTCCTCCACCAGGTCCTCCTCCTTAGTAGCAGGGCATACCACCCCCTCCACCTCCTCTAGGTGGTTAGATTTATATGTATATCGTGCCACCATTTTGACCTATTGTTCTCGAGTAGCACCCTTGTACATTCAAACCGATCGATATATATATATATATATGAGCTCAATTTTTTTGGCATCATTGTACATGTGTATATATTGCTTTAAATGTGTATGTTTTATGAGATGATTTCCTATATGATTAGATGTATGGATTAGAAATGTATGCAATGGATGAATATGCAAATGTTTATGCACATGTTTTATTGATGTATGAAAATGCTATGATAGATGTTAGATGGATAAATGCTATGTATGATTTGATTTATGCTTATAATGGATGCACATGTTTTATGGATATATGTATGCAAATGAATGTATTGAAATGGACTTCTTGGAAATGAATGCAATACAATGGTACTAATCATCTCATGCAGGATATTTTCAATATACAATAGGTACTAACCAAAAGAATGCACATGAAGATCGAGAATGAGGATCGGATATTCGTGCAGTCAAGAAGAAACCATGATGAAAGATGAGGACCTTTGAAGAATAAGAAGATGAAATGAAGAGAGCACCAAAACTGCCACGATGCAAGCCTAAAATGTGAATGCAAGCCTACAATGCAAATGCAAGCCTAAGATAAATGCAATCCTAGGACTTTGTTTGTTGGACTCATCGTATTTATCATCATCGGGTGCTTTTGGATCATCAGAGTCAATACAATCCTTACTGGTGTCACTGCATCCATAAGAATATGAATATGACTTTCATTGGACAGAATATAGGAAATGAACATAAGCACTGAGGCACAAAATTCAAGGTGACCCGAACATTATTTCCAGTTTGATATAGTAAAAGCTCACAAGTAAACAAACATAGCAATAATAGTCAAGGAGATAGTTTCGACCTCCCCTTGGCATACAAATAAACAAGATCGAGGGATGTGAGGCTTTTCCACCTTAATGCAGAAGCTCTTATCACATACACCTTGTTTATTTGACATTGTCGGATCATCAAAACCACACCAACAAGCAGTAGACAAAGAAAATATCAATGAAATTCATAAGAACAGACATCATACTAAGAAAGAGTCAATCATATCTCAACATGTTTAAAGGCTTACGAATGTGTCTATGTTTAGGGTGTTGAGAAACACCATTGTGCTTGTGAGTGAGTCAATCATATCTCAGCATGATTAAAGGCTTACGAATGTGTCTATGTTTAGGGTGTTGAGAAACACCATTGTGCTTGTGAGTGTAATGTGTTTGATTTCTATCGAGAGATGTTTATGTTGCGAGATATCTGATGTGTGTTGAAAAACACAGATGCATCCAAAGAGAGTGTTGAAAAACATTGTTTGATTAAGGTGTTGAGAAACACCAGTTTGTGCCAGTAGAAAGTTGTCCTTTGACAAGATTACTAACTCAAGTGTAATCCGAAAAGTAATCAAAGTGGGGAGCCATGCCCCCAAGTAACGAATGGATCGAAGCCGAGAAGATGCAGATAGTGAAACAAAGGGAGAAATCTTAGTAATATAGCAAGAGTAGGAAGACTCAGTGAGAACCGCTGGTGACTGTCGGGAGAGATTCTCAAGCATAATGATCGATAACAAGATTGAAGCATCAGTAGGCAGAGGTAGTGAGATCCACTAGTGACTAATGCAAAAGAGAGTCTCAAGAAGAGACGAAGTGCTACGAGGCATCGGTAGGCAGACGCAGTGAGATCCACTGGTGACCGATGCAAGAGGAGAAAAGAATCCAAAAGCTAAGATAGTGCCCCCTAGACCAGGAACATGCCCTCAAGTATGACTAATTTCAATCCATGTGAGGTCGAGAAAAATCTTGAAGATGACTGAAAGAAAAAGTATGAGCACACTAAAGCAGGAAAGCGAACTAAAGGAGGAAAGAAAACTGAAGCAGGAAAGTGAAAGAGCAACTGCGAGAAAGCCAAGATATGCTGCGATAGATAAAGCATTGCAAAACAAGAGGTGCTTGTTTACCAGGTTTTCACCATCTTGGTAGAAATTCTATTTTTTCTACCATGACGCCTGTTTACCAGGTTTTCACCAGGATAATAGAGTATGTACATGAGCATGCAGAAGATATCTCAACTGTAGAATTTCTTCAGGTGAAGAGAATTGATGGGATCTTTGAGTGGTTCACCTTCTATAGTGGAGATCTAATAAGCACTAGACCCAAATACTATAGTAATAATATAAGGACCAAGCCATTTTGGCTCAAACTTCCCTTTCTGAGTCTGCTGTTGCTGATTTTTTGGATTCTCTCTCAGGATGAGATCACCCGTTTGGAAGTCTCTTGGTTTAACTTTATTATTATAGCTCTTTGATATCCTCTTTTGGTATGCTCTTAGATGATCGAACGCCACCTTCTGACGTTCATCCAGTAACTCAAGCTCTTGTAGCCAAGATATTCTAATGTCATCATTTGTAATGAGGCCTTTCAAAGAGATTCGCAATGTGGGAATCTCAACCTCAATAGGTAGTACAACATCTGCACCATAGACTAAAGAAAAGGGCGTGGCCCCTATTGGCGTTCTTATACTTGTGCAATAGGCCCATAAAGCCAGATTAATTTGGAGGTGCCAATCCTATCTAGACTTGTGTACCATATGGTGTAGGATCTTGAGAATTGTTTTATTGGAAGCTTCATCTTGCCCATTACCCAGGGGGTAATAAATAGAATACCAATGTTGAATGATCTTGAACTTAGTGCATAAATTTGTCAGATCTTTATTCTTGAACTATCCTCCATTGTCAGTGATAATAGAGGAAGGTACACCATATCTACAAATAATGTAGTTTAGGATGAACATAGCTACAAATTTTCCATCAGCTACACTGAGAGGTACTGCCTCAACCCATTTAGTAAAATAATCCATAGCAGTGATGATGTACTTATGTCCTCTCGAGGAAGATGGATAGATCTAACCTACTAAGTCGAAGGCCCATTGTTGAAATGGCCAAAAGGTGATAAATGGAATGAGCTCCTTAGCTGGAGCATGAATCAATTTACCATGGAGTTGACATTGCTTACAAGATTTGGCAAACTGCATAGCTTCCTTCTCCATATTGGGAAAATAATAACCAGCTCTAATAAGCTTACAAGCTAGTCTCAGACCATTTGAGTGAGAAACACAAATGCCTTCATGTACTTCTTCTAACGCATGTTTAGATTCATCAGGTTCTAGACACCTAAGGAGGGTACTATCTAGACCCAGTCTATACAAGTCATTTCCTACGATGATGTACCGTGAAGCACTACAGATTAGATGGCATTTTTCATTTCTAGTATATGTGTTAGGAATAGTTTGGTTATGGAGATAGGAGTATATGTGGTGGTAGCGAGATGAATCATGTCCAATTATTGAACAGACCATCTAGGAGTCAGGAGAGTCATAGGCAGGGTAGCATAATGTCTCCACTAGGAACTCGTGTCTGAAATCATTCTCCAGCATTTGTAACATAGAGGCCAGAGTAGCCATAGCATTAGCCACTTTATTATCCACTTGGGGAATTTGCTGAAAAGTGACATGTGCAAAGTAATTCTTAAGGCTATCAACCATCCTTTTATAGGGTACCAACTTTTCATCTTTGGTTTGATTAATATTGTTGACTTGATTGATAACCAGTTGTGAGTCTCCAAAGACTTTTAGTTCATCCACTTGCCATTCAATAGAAATCTTGAGTCCATTTATCAAAGATTCATACTCGGTGGTATTATTGGTACAAGAGAACATCATTTTATACAACTTCAGTAAGGAGTACCGCTGAGGTGTGATATACAAAATTCCAGCTCCTGACCCTTGTTGGGTGAACGATCCATCAAAAAACATTGTCCATGTTTGATGCGTGAGAAGAATAATGGACTCATTTGGGAATTCCATCTTTAATGGTTGGTGATATGTAAGAGGTGCTTCAGCCAATTGATCTGCAATCACCTGTCCTTTAATAGATTTTCTCTCAACATATACAATATCAAACTCACTAAGGAGCATGACCCATTTAGCTAGTCTACCTGTGAGGGTAGCTTTACTGAGTAAGTATTTCAATGGATTGATCTTTGTGATTATCCTTGTAGTGTGAGCCAACATGTAGTGTCGTAGCTTCTGGGAAGCAAACACTACTACTAAGCAAGCCTTCTCAATTACTGAGTAATTCATTTCGTAAGAGACCAATGTTCTGCTGATGTAGTAAATGGCTCTTTCTTTATGATTTGGATCTTCTTGGGCCAAGAGAGCACCCAAGGATGTTTCCATTGCTGAGATATATAAGATCAAAGGCTTCCCCTGAATGGGAGGCATCGGTATGGGTCAATTGGCTAAATATTGTTTAATCTGTTGAAACCCTTGTTCACAATCTTTATTCCAATCATAAGTCACACCTTTATGCAAAGTTTTGGTGAAAGGTTATGACTTGTCAGCTAATTGTGAGATAAACCACCTGATAGATTGGAGCCAACCTTAGATACCTCTGATTTGTTTGATATTACAGGGGTGGTGGCATTTCCATTATAGCTTGTACCTTTTTTAGATCCACCTCAATTCCTTTTGCCAAGATGATGTAGCCAAGTAATTATCCCGAAGTAACCCCAAATGCACATTTTTATGGTTTAGCCGCAACCTGAATTTCTCCATATGATCTAGTATAGGACCTAGATTAGTGAGATGTGTCTTTCTATCCATACTTTTGGCAAGTGTGTCATCCACGTAGTCCTCCATTGTCCTATGCATCATGTCATGAAATATTGTAGTAACCGCTCTTTGATAAGTAGCCCCAACATTCTTTAAACCAAAGGGCATAAAATTCCAACAGAATGTACCCCATGCACAAGTAAAAACTATTTTCTCTTGGTCCTCTAGTGCAATTTTGATCTGATTATAGCCAGAGAAGCCATCCATTAATTAATACATCTCATATCCCGCTGTCATATCCATGATCATGTCAATATTAGGAAGTGGAAAATCATCCTTAGGACATGCCAAATTTAAATCTCTAAAGTCTATGCAGACCCTAATAGATTTGTCATATTTAGTCACTGGGACTATATTAGAAATCCATTCTGCATAATCAATCGCTCGGATGAACCCAGCTTTTAGAATTTTTTCCAATTTTGCCTTGATTAATAAAGCTACATGCAGATGCATCTTTCTAAGTTTTTGTTTGACAGGTTTCACACCTGGAGCTATTGATAAGTGATGCATAATGAGATCAGGATCCATAGCCGGCATGTTAGAATATGTCCATGCAAAATTTATCTTTTTCTCTTGGAAAAATTATGTAAATTCCTTAAGTTCTTCTTTAGATAATGACTTGGCCACGTGAATGATATGTGGATGCTCTTCTTTTCCCAGATTTATCGATAGATTTGGTTCAATTAAAAATGATGAGCATTCCTAGAAGTGACTCAAAAGTGCATCAAGTACCTCACCCTCAGGTGCCTCAGAGAGGTTTTCACCTTCGGGTATGTCTTTTCTTTTTAATTTTTTTGGCTCTAATACTGCCACAGCATGGTTTTCACCATTAGAGTGCTTATTTTTTCTTCTTTTAATTTTCTAACTAAGGTACTTGATGTCAGCCTCGGTCATGTTGACACTTTCTTCACTAGTGGAGGACATTATGGGCTCAATAGCGTGAATGTAGTGGGCTAAAGTGTAATAATTCTGGAATGTAAGGACTTCACTAGATGAAGAAGGGGAATTCTAGTCTATTAATTTAGGATGTTGGAGGGAAAGAGATGCGACAAGTTCAAGTGCATTCATAGTATAGTCATAGAAAGCATTAACTAGAAATCTGAGAGCTAAACCAATCTCGTCCAAAGGTGTGTTTGAATCCTTTTGATCCCTAATGACTGAAGTAGAAGACATGTTAACACCTATAGAATCAGACTCATTAGGCTTTTCACTAGACACCTCACTTACATCGAGAAGTCTTTCATAAGATCCTACTGACAAACTATCAAACTCATACTCATGAGAGTCTGTATCCAAACTCTGACTTGGGTGCTTGCACCACGAAGGTTTTTGAGTTCTTGTAATACTAGTCTATTATTGTGTCAATTGTTCTTGAAATTCTGGTGGTATGTATTGTTCTCCTTTGAAGTTAGGATCTTGTAAGTCTTTCCATTGCTCAAAAGTTAGTGTCTCAAATGGAGTGGTTTGATTAGAATCATTGTCAGTTTCAATAGTATAGGTATGTGGCACAAACTTATCTGGCTTAGCAAAGAATGTTGACAGGTCTGGAGGGATGGGATAAGGAAAGAAATCCTCATCTGAGCTATCTTGTATTGTGTCGACTGCCATTGTGCCCTCAGGTTCTGGTGTAGGCTCTACTTTTGGCACAAATTTATTGATCCCTAGATGAAACAGGATCTTTTTGAAACCTAAACTAGTGGTATCCTTTGTCTTTTGACCTATAGCTTGGATAGGTTCCACTAACCCATTGCCATTCACACCTATCAGGACACTTCCTTTGTACCCAAAATGTTTCATAATCTTAAGACCCTCACTGTTAGGATTTAATTCATGAGCCGGAACAATTTGTTCAGCTGTGTTCTTTCCCTTACAAAGCCAAGCCTTGATAGCTCTTTCATCATCCTCATCTTCCAATGGTGTATTAGACCGTACAAATGTACCCTCATAAACTATCTCAGGGGTAACAGAAGATTTTTTATGCTCAGAAGGTCTCCCATAAGATCAAGGAGATAGGGGTAGAGCTGCTAATGATAGCACGGGTTCCATTTGATATCCCCCCATGCCTATATCTATGATTTTCAATGTCTGTTCCATGTCTTTGAGCTTGGCATCACAGAGTTCTGTGTATTCTCTATTAGTTAGAACAAGACTGTCAGCTGATTGAGTGAGAGCATTACAAGAAGAACCCATGCTAGCGGGAACGGTCACCTCTGTGCCTTGAAAAGAAAACTTGATACACTGATGGTATGTAGAAGGAACAGCTTGCATCTCGTGGATCAACAGTCTTCCTAGCAAAATATTATATGCAAGAGGAAGGTCTAACACCTGACATATGATGTCTCTTTCAACTGGGCCAACCTGAATGGGTAACACAACTAGACCTTTAGATGTTCTCTCTTCCTCATCATAATCTTTTATGGTAATTCTCTTGCGGGAATCTATGCGATCCTTGCCATAACCTAGTTGAGCAAGAATCTATGCCTATCATGACTTCTATGTGCATGGGAGCATTGTGCAGGTGACTAATTGAGTGATCATCTTCTTCAGAGAAGGATAAGTAATGAGCGAGGTCAAATGACCCACCATGGATTGAAACTGATCCAAGTTGATATCTTTGGGGACATTAGCTTCAGTGAGAGCTTTGTCTAGAATCTACTTATGAGCAGGCGAGATTTTCAATAGCTCAAAAATAGTTATCTGAGCATTGGTCCTTTGAAGCTGGTCAATAATGCTATAACCAGTAGCAGGAGGCGTAGGGACCGCCTTCATGGTCTTTTTGGTAGAACCAATAGTAGTCTTATCCATAGTTTGTTTTGGCGCGGATGTAGCAGCAGGAGGGTTAGGACCCTTGATAGAGATTCTAACGTTAGACCTAGTAACAACATTCGCACAATCTCGAGATGTTTTAGATTCAGATAATCAAGATCCAGGGCCTCTCAAGACAAATGGGGTTCTAGGTTTAGAAACATTCCCACTTCCACTGATTGAATCATGTTGATCACATTATTGTAAGTGGTATTTGCGTAATTAACTTTGGTATTATTATTCTAAGAATTGGAGGATTCACCTTTCTCATGATGAGGAAAGGGATCTTTGAATGCTTGATGATCCGAATTCTTGTTATGATTCTCCATAATGATAACCTGGTTATCGATCAAATCTTGATCTTTATGTCGTAATTGGAGACAAGTAGCAGCCTTATGACCTTTGTTTTGATGGTAATCACAGTAAGCATTCTCATTCCACCAATGAGGTCTTGGTTGCGGATCATATAAATGTTTCTCCAAAGGAGCAAGAATTTGATTTTGCACCAAAGTTTTGAAAACCACATCAAGTGGTTCTCCCAGAGAGGTAAATTCACACTTAGGTTGCGCTGCCCAAGGTTTGTTGCCAGAAAATTTACAAGGTTGTTGAGTATTGATTGTAGCCTTTTGGACAGCTTTGGTCGCTTGTATACCCGAGGTGAGATTAAAGACCAATTTTGAAGAAGTTGAATTCACGTTATCGACCACCCCATCATTCACAACATCTCTATTTTTGTTGGGAAATTTACCTTTGTCTTTGTTGGACGATGAGGAATTTTGATTGTTATCTTTATACAAGGTCAATTCACCTTTTTTAACCATGAATGCTTCTATTCTCACAACCTGTTTTATCATACTATCAAAGTTAAGGGGACCTTGAAGTTGGACTTGATACCTGAAGTCAGGGGTGAGATTATCCAACATTATATCAAGTTTCTCGGACTCGGGTATTTTGCGAGGGTACTTTGTGCAAAGTTGTCTCCATCTTTGGAGAAACATCAAGAATGGTTCCCCTTGCTTTTGCTTAAGGTTGCAGAGATCCCTTATGTTGACAGGATGTTGAATATTATGAGAATAGTGTTGCATAAAAATGTTGGCAATCTCATCAAAAGTTTTGATGCCAGTGGGCAATTGTGAGAACCATTCCATAGCAGGTCCACCCAAACTTCATTAAAAAAGACACATCAAATACGTTTGATCATGTATAAACTCCATCGACAAGGCACCAAATTCTCTTAAATGATCCTTGGGATCAGTGGTACCTGTAACACCCCAAAATTGGCATCTTGCAACTCTAACCAATTTTGTTGCATTTGTCATTCTTCTTGATCATCAAAGTCCTATTGTATAGGCAATTCTGAGTTTTCACTGACTCTACTCGACCTGAGTATCAAATGCAGAAAATCCTAGATCTGTATTAATCATACATCATATTTAATTCCTAAATATCTATTTGGCTAAACAAACCCTATGATTGAATTAATTTAATTATAAAGTCCTAGCACTTTCATTAAATTAAATTCACCCTCTTTAGCTGAGACACATGAAAAGGAATTAAATAATATTTAATTATTAAATAAATATCCTCATTTCAATAATTGAATGTAATTATTCAGATAATTGAGAAAAAGCAATTATGAGGTCATATTTATTTAATTAATTGGATATTCTATCAAAAATCTTATCTCTATTTAGAAATGGAAACTTTGAATTAATTATGTTTTAAAGAGAAATAAAAAAATTAAATTCAAATAAAACAATATTAAATCAAAGAAAGAAAATAGTTAAAGCAGGAAGAAAACAATTTATTGAATTCTTTTCAATAAAACTTTCTGTTTTTAACTGGCTTTTGTATCTGTTTTATTTCAAAGAAGGAAGTTTCTATTCTGATCATCTTTGAATCTATAAAAGAACTCTCATTCCTCATTCAAAACCCCCGATTACCCCTTGAATTCTTAGAAAAAATATGCATTGTTAGAATACTGAATTATTGTCAAGCTTCATATAGAATAACTTCATTTTTGCAATAGCATAACTTCAATTTCTAGAATAATGGCATTTAGCAATCATGTTTAGATTATCTCACATCTTTCATTTCTTAGCATAATCTTGCATTGTATTGCA
>MU225000.1:1153097-1169675 GCA_018584345.1 Thuja plicata | reverse complement strand
AACTCAGTCAATTAAAGTCAATTAGGAGAAGAATTTGCCTAATACAATAGGACTTCAAAGATGAGAAAATTGAAGGAATGCACCAAAATTGATTAGGATTATTAGGTGCCAATTTTGGGGTGTTACACTTATCATAAGGTATCACTGTGACTATTCTTCTTTGCCTTTACCGATGGTTGGCACTCCATCGGTGTTGTTTTGTCACTTAGTGAATACTTGACTTTTATGTATTGTTGAAACCATAACCTTGATTCCTTTGATTCTTTGAAGTCTTTGGCATTATGTACATGACCATACAGATGATATCAAGTTGACATAAATGACAATACAATACATTAACTGATTTTATTCCTTGCTTTATTTTCAACTTAATATTGTCAAACATTCAATAAGTTACATGTCATCATTAGCACTTTTGATCTGAACTGAAAACTATATTTCGGTGTAGTGTAAATGACGGTTCAAAATTATTTCTCTTTTCATACTAATGGAAAAACTTATGTCATCATCTTGAGGCATGGTCATAGGATATGGTGATCAATAGTGTTTAGATGCTACAGCTTCAATCACAACTACTTTGAGTAATCAGTGAGAATATTAAGCTATCGATGAATAGAAACAATGTTATTCAATAGGTTAAGTGTTTATGTTATTGAGCTACTGATGTCAAATCTTGTATCAGTGACCAATATCGATGTAGTGGTGATTAATGATGAATTGGTTATCTTCTGGTGTTGTGTATTCATGATTGGAGGTGATGATATGACATCACTTTGATCGATGTTATCTTGTGGAGAAGGTTATTGAGGAAGTTTTAATATGGTCAAAATGTGTTTTACTCTTTGGCTCAATTTTATATGCAAATCGTTGTATAGGTCGACACGGTCTTGGAAATATGATTTGTGTATTTAATTTTGTTGTTTTTCTCATTGGACTTTTTGGGATGCTTTCTAATTTCATTTTAGGGTTTGGTCAAGGTGGTAGACTTAATAGTTCATTATTTAAAGCATGAAGTTGAATCCAAAGTGTGTTGTGCAAGTGCGATGTAAGGTGCATGTTGCGATCAATCTAGGAAAGAGTTAAGTATGCTCAAAAGAGATTGCATGCTTCAGAGGATCTGATAAAGCAGAGGTAGTGCGATTTTGTAGATCATTATTGATGTTGTTCCCTAATAGTTATAGCAGTAAAAATCCCCTAACAAGGTCGATCCTAATAGATCTTTATTTTAAATCCTCTAACGAGGTGACACATTACCGTATGTTTTAAGTTCTCTAACAAGGATACTCTTAATAGGGTAAATTTTGTAATAGGCCTAACGTAAATCCCTTAAATGGGTAGCACCTAACAGTGTTGTTGTAAACTCCTAACATGGTTAAGCTCCTCATAGGGCATACTTCAGAAGAGTACATTATTTTGGTGGGTACTAATCCCTACCATGGTTTTCTCCCTATTTGGGTTTCCATCAGATAATTTGTGTGTCAAATTTTTGGATGATCTTGGATGCTTAAGTTTTTCATTAACTACTATTAAAGTTAATCTTGTGAATTGTGATTAAATTTTAAGTGTTAAGTTGGTTTATTTGGTAGATTACCGATTCACACCCCCCCCCCTCTCAGTAATTTGATCTTAGGTCTAACAGTTTGCATATGTAAATAGCACGATATTAATATTACTATTTATTGATCAAATTTAGGATAGCATGTAGTCAGGATATAAAGAGATTATAAAAAAAATGAGAGTAAAGGCCTTTGTTAATAGATTTATTTTGGTGCAAATGGAGGACCAAGATGTAATATGAGATGGAGGGTTGGGGTTTAGTGAGGGGAATGAGGATTTAATCTTGTAATTGTTAGGAAATGATGATAATACCTAGTTACATTCAATCCATCTCCTACATAAACTGTGAGAGATAAGCGTGCATACAAACTTAAAAAATTAAAATTATGCACTGATCAAATGGACAATCCATAAGATAACAAAAAATATACCTTGGGGAATCCCTCATGAGGGAAAAAATCAACCTCAAAACATCCATACTCCATTATATTGTTCCGCCATAAGAAAATACAAAGCACTTATAGAATTACAATGAATACTCTTAAAACATCAAGCCATCTAATGCAATCACATGTGTCCAACCATTTATACACACATCCCATGTAATGATTCACAAATGGAACTTTCAAGAAGACTCAATAATCATAGCCCAAACCACCATCCAATCCAAACCACTACTATGTGTTTTCTTTTATAGACACAAACCAACACAAAATACAACTAGTGGAAAAGTAAAACCATGTGCCACAAAACCATGTATGCACAATAGAATTGACCCTCTCATTTAATATTGGGTACTAAGTTTGTACATTATTAAATATATTTCCCTTATATTAAATGAAATATATTCTCATATACCAATGCGATATCCACATTAAATAACTTATCTCAATTTACAATACAATTCATCAAGTAACCTGATGCGGGGGCACCTCGACCCTTGAGTGTTATGCCAAGTTTCATAATCATGTTATGTCGAAGTCATTTAGGAATTTGTGGAACCATGTCAAGAAATGGTTTAATTACTTATAATAGCATTGTAATGCATTAAAAAAATGGATTATATGTTCTTTGTAACCTTTCATCGATAGGAATGTAAACGATCTTGGGTAGATGGATGGTTTTCATAACTACCCCAAGAATATTAATAAAGAGATTTATAAGAGGGATGTAACCGAATAGAGATATAGAGGGAAGCTACGGGGTATAGGGACAGAGAGTGAACAAGAGTGGGAAAAGAATCAGGCTCTCTGGCTAAAGGCCAGAGAGCCATTTATACTATGTATGCATTTGAAGTTTTAAGGTCTCAACTTCAATAAAATGATGTTTATAGACTCCGTCGTGTTATTCTCTTGGACATCTCTGTTTTATGCAATTTGGTTAATAGATGTTTAGTGTTTTTGGGTTTTTAATGAAAGAAACCAGTAGAGGAATGAATCAGGTTTGAAATATCAAAAACAACACTACAAAATCGAGTTTGATTTATGTATCGGGATCTTGAGTGGGTTATAAATGATAGTTAATAGTCTATTTTGCTGATGTATCGGCTTTCTCTAATAGTCCCGAGATGGACGATAGTTTCATTTTGGTGGTATATCGTAGTTGGCAAAGACAGATTTGAAAACCGATTTGTGGATTCTCTAATGCAATTAAGTTTGGAAACGGGTTTGCAAGAACCATTACATAACCTTGTGTGGGTGCCATGTATGCAACCGGCATCGGGAAAAGTGGTTGAGTTGTTACGCCCGTGTGGAGGCTGAAGCCAATATTTTGACAGTCATAATAGAAGGAGACCGAAAATGACCGATTTGCAGAGTTATTTGGATCAGCCCGATTGGTATTAAAACGTCGCTCCCAATAGGATAGCCGATGATCGTGAAGAGTCACACCCACATTGATCAATGAAGTTCCCCATATATAGAACTTGACCTTCGTAGTGGAGAAAAGGTGGCGGATTCGGCTATCTTCGTAGTGGAGGAAAGGTGACATGCGATGTCATTCCCAAAATAACATTGCAGCTTGATAGCTCGGCCTTGAGAGAAAAGGTGGCGAGCGTATTATATATATGTTCATGATAGTATGGCGACCAAACCACTAAGGTGGTGGAATCCAGTTAGAGACTCGAGTGGGATGGGTTGGCGAGTCATTTGTATTGGAGAATGGTGGTGAACGTATCACGTATTTGTGCATGCTCATATGGAGACCAGCCCGCATGGCGATGGAGTTACAATATTTGTTCGTGGTGTGTGAATGACCCGCCACACGTGCTATGACCAGAGAAAGTAAATGTACTTGGTGAGTTCTGATTCAGAGATTGTGTATGGAGTATAACATCGAGTTGGTGGTATTGTAGTAAGTGGATGTTATCACTATTTGAACATTGAATGGGATACGAGCCTCTAAACCATGTTTATAGAGAAGGAAAGATGAAAGCATGGGTTGATGCTGCATTACATTAGAATGGTATCAAACCTCAGAAGATTCTGAGCATGTAGAAGGCAATTTACACCAAGCAGTAGTGTGGGTTCTTGGTTGCGAGTTGATCCATCCAAGTTGTAGAAGGACAAAGTTGTTCTTGCGTGTGAAGATCTCAGCAGAGGTCTTGGTATTCTTTCCATCAAGATGAAGCTGGGTAGAAGGTGCAAAGAGAGCAACCACTAAAAGAAGGGTGGGAAGCATCTTCAAGAATCTTGTATGGGTAAGATGGCAGTATGGTGGTTGTGTGAAGCATCAGCGTGAAGAGTGGTGGACAACGACCAATATGCACTCCCTTGATAGGAGTCTTGTGAAAGCATCAGAGGACAAGCGAAAGAATTGACCCAATGATGAAGACAAAGAGGTGAAAGATTTGTTTGCAGAATTCTTCCCAGACCATTTCCATGGGACGTGGAAATCTTTTAAGCCCGGGAGGGAGTACGTTATGCCAAGTTTCATAATCGTGTTATATTGAAGTCATTTAGAACTTTGTGGAACCATGTCAAGAAATTGTTTAATTGCTTATAATAGCATTGTAATGCATTAAAAAAATCGATTATATGTTCTTTGTAACCTTTAATCGATAGGAATGTAAATGGTCTTGGGTAGGTGGATGGTTTTCATAACTACCCCAAGAATCTTGATAAAGAGATTTATAAGAGGGATGTAACCGAATAGAGACATAGAGAGAAGCTACGGGGTATAGAAAAAGAGAGTGAACAAGAGTGGGAAAAGAATTGGGCTCTCTGGCCTTTAGCCAGAGAGCCATTTATACTATGTATGCATTTGAAGTTTGAAGTTTTCAGCTTCAATAAAATGATGTTTATAGACTTCTTCGTGTTATTCTCTTGGATATCTCTGTTTTATGCAATTTGGTTAATAGATGTTTAGTGTTTTTGGGTTTTTAATGAAAGAAACCAGCAGAGGAATGAATCGGGTTTGAAATATTAAAAACGACATTACAGAATCGAGTTTGATTTATGTATCGGGTTCTTGAGTGGGTTATAAATGATAGTTAATAGTCTGTTTTGCTGATGTCTCGGCTTTCTCTAACAGTCCCGAGAAGGACGATAGTGTGGTCTTGGTGGTATATTATAGTTCGCAAAGACAGATTTAAAAACCGATTTGTGGATTCTCTAATGCAATTAAGTTTGGAAACGGTTTTGCAAGAACCGTTACATAACCTTGTGTGGGCGCCATGTATGCAACTGGAATCGGGAAAAGTGGTGGAGTTGTTACGCCCGCGGGGAGGCTGAAGGCAATATTTTGACAGTCATAATAGAAGGAGACTGAAAATACCAATTTGCAGAGTTATTTGGAGCAGCCCGATTAGTATTAAAACATCGCTTCCAATAGGATAGCCGATGATCATGAAGAGTCACGCCCACATTGACCAACGAAGTTCCTATTATGTAGAACTCAACCTTCGTAGTGGAGAGAAGGTAGCGGATTCGGCTCTTTTCATAGTGAAGGAAAGGAAATATGGGATGTCATTCCCAAAACGACATTACAGCTTGATAGCTCAGCGTTGAGAGAAAATGTGGCGAGCGTATTATATATACATTCACAATAGTATGGTGACCGAACCACTAATTTGGTGGAATGCAGTCAGAGACCCGCGTGGGATGGGTTGCTGAGTCATTTGTATTGGAGAAAGGTGGTGAACGTATCACATATTTGTGCATGCTTGTATGGAGACCAGCCCGCATGGGGATGGAGTTACAATCTCTGTTCGTGGTCTGTGAATGACCCGCCAAGCATGTTATGACCAGAGAAGGTAAATGTACCTGGTGAGTTCTGATTCAGAGATTGTGTATTGAGTATAACATCGAGTTGGTGTTATTGTAGTAAGTGGATGTTATCACTATTTGAATATTGAACGGGATATGAGCCTCTAAACCATGTTTATAGAGAAGGAAAGATGCAATTTGCAGAGACAAAGACATCTCAGATGCAGATCTCCACAAGACAATGAAGTATTTGCATAGATGAAAGCATGGGTTGATGCTGCATTACATCATGGCCCCAAGAATGGAATCACTATAGAATCTCCAATGAACCTCTATGTGATGCACGCCCATATAGGTGCTTCTAGGTGAAATACACATAATAATAAAAATAAAAAATAAAAAATAAAAAATATTATGCAAGGTGTTCAACACCTTTTCCTAATATTATGCCACTTGTTGTATATATTACATAAGGGTCAAATAATAAATACATCATCATAGACACACAAGTAACCACATGAATCTCTTGCATATTCTCATGCTCCATCATGATACCTACAATGAAAGCAAGTGACCCTTGTTTCAATCAAGAACTCTTATCATCCTCTGACATACCACCTATGGAACAAAAGGAACAAGCCAAGGTGAAGATGCACCAATCCATGAACAGAAGCATAAAATCCAATGTGATAACAAAATGCTTCTAGTTGATTGTCATAATGAAAAACTTCACATGATCTGAAATGACATACACAACACATTCTAATAAATCCAACTATACATAAATCATAGGTATAAATGGTTTATATGGTTTCACAATCTTTGGTAGGTCTCTAACTACATTATTCATACTTGCCTTCACAATATTATCAAAGTTAACATGACAAAATCTTCTATGCCATAACCAATTGTCATCTACCTTTGCAAAAAAACAAGAAGCCTCATATGTATTTAATTCAAATACATTACCTCTATATTTAGTACCAGATGTGATCAAGTCTCTTGACTTACTTCTGATAGAACATTCATCAGCATATTCATCGAGCTCTTCTCTCAAGTCACTACTGTTAGTTCTTGCAATTCCTGATAAATTCTTTTTATTTTTATGCATGCAATCACCTTGAATGTTGTCTCAACTTTAGGTAATGAATCTCCCATCTCTGCGCCCTCAATGGTAGTTAGTTTTCCAATCAACATCTCTATGGTGAAGTTCATTGTCAAAGGTATGATCTCTTCTATGGCTTACACTTTGGTTTTGTATACAGGTGTTAGCGATCTAAGAATTTTTGCAATCACTTCTTCCTCATTATAAGTGCCTCGAGAGTTCCTGATGCCAATAAAAACTTTAGTAACTCTCTGTTCATATGCTCTAATATTCTCATCATCTCTCATTTTCAATGTTTCCATCTTTGTCTTCCAATTCTGCAACTTTGCCTTATTTGTAAACTTGTCTCCTTCATATAGTGCTTCCAATCTTGTCCAAATATCATGTGCACAATCTAAATCTTTTACCTCTGTGAATTCACCTTCAGAAAGTGCACTAATCAATGCTTCTCTTGCGACCATGTTGTGTGAGAATACCTTCTTTTCTTCATCAATAGTCTTATCTAGTTCATCCTCGGCCTTCATCTGTACACTATTATTTTTTATCATCCAGTAGTTGATTCCCATGCATAGAAAATGTGTTCTCATCTTGTTCTTCCAACTATCAAATTTTTTAGGATCAAACTTTGGACTATCCTTCCTATATTATGTCATCTTCAGGATCACCTCAATCTATTAAAATTTCTTTGTAAGGAGTTGTAGCTCTGATACCAATTGTTAGGAATAATAGTCCACCAACACAACTGAGAGAGAGGGTGAATAAGTTGTGAGACAAATTATTAAATGTTAAACTTTATAAACAAAAATTTACTCCAAATCATAACACAGTAAATGCCAACACAATAACACAATCCTTTGTTGTCAAGGAAACCATATTAAAGGTAAAACCCCAGTGGGAATTAGAAGACATTAATAATGTACTGAGAGTATAGTATCCCTGCTTAAATATTTAGCCCTAATAGGAGCGTATTGATGCATTACAACACACAATCTATGTTAAAGGACATACCCTATTAGGAGTCAAGAGTAATAGTGGGATCAATGCCAAGGCACACTACCAAAAGAAGGCTAAATCCACCCTCATGACTTGCAGTCTGAAATACAAGTGTATATAGGAAATATACAATCTAGTGAATTTTCTAATAGCAACTGTCTTTTCTTGGTTAGTTCCAATGAACTAACATAATCACATCCTCTTCTCTACATCCAACAAACAAACAAGCTCCCAGCTTCCACACTTCGTTGTCTCTATCCCAATCACATCATACATTCGTTCATATTTTCAAAATAAAATATCTCTTATATATACACTACTACAATATTTAATTAGGTCACCAATTAGGCTTTCCCAATATAAAAATAATTATTTAACCCCTTGCTAAGATACACACGGTACCTATAACAAGTAAACATCAATTACAATTCATGAAATATAATCCAAGCTTTGTAATCCATGCTCACAATCCATGATACATGCTACATTTCTAAATTCGGCCCCAAATAGCTCTCCTCTAGAACACACACCACAGCTGACATCAACAATAGTCCTACAACTTGTGATACATAATAATCATTCCTTAACATGTCTTCAGCCATCCCTTAAGCCTGCATAACCTCCATCCCTTAAGCCTGCATAACCTAAATCCACATAGCACTTAAGTTATACTCAAAACACAGAGACTATCTATGTCAAAGATCACTGTCACCATCCAGTACCCAGTTTTCACTAAAACATATGTAACTCATCTAATAGATACTATTAAGTCACGCGACCTCAGAAATAAGATCACCACATATCTTTGTACACATCACCATCTTTGTTCATTCTAAATCAATCATATAGTACCTGTACACCTATGTCAGTCATCAAGAAATAGTAATAACCAGTCTGTTCTGCCTCCATAGAAACATATGTTGACATCAGTGCCAAAAAAAGAATGCCAATATTATTGCAACCAATTCCAACAAACCCAAACCCACACAGTTGTCACACAAATTAACCCCACCTTAATAGGATCATAATCCACCTCAATAGGAGCCTTGCAGGAAGAAACTTGATTGAGAAAGAGAACAACTCACACAAGAAGAAGGAGCCAAAGACACAGGGCACCAGCTAGACCAAACAAACACCTAGAACAAACCAACCCTTAACCAAAAAACTAGGGAGGGCCCTTTAAAATTGGCATTGCCTCCATAACACCCAAAACCAATATAAACACTGCACCCTAGACAACAAAAGGGGCATGCCAAAAAAAAACACCCCCATCCACAAACGGAAAAAACCCAAAAGGAAACACATACAAACAAAGACACGATACAATAGTACAAAAAATACCAAACCCCAAAGAAATAAGAATAGGGAGAAAGAAAAAACAAACAAAAAAATAAACACAAACACAATACATAAAGAACTTACACACGAAATACCCTAGAACAAGGAGGTCCATAAAATACCCAAAGACGTAGAAAAAGAAAAAGAGAAATCACCAAAAAACCAAAAGAGAACAACACAGAGGGTACCTAGATAAACCACAACTAGAATAGAAACAAAACTAACTAGACCAATAGAAACTCATAACCCCTGTACCTAGAAGGCCATGAGAGGAAGGATGGATACCCAAACCCACTCACAAAAATAGGACAAACAATCAATGGGAAAAGAGAGACAACCAAAACCCAACAACACCTACAATCACTCCAACCATGCCCCATGAATGAAGAATAGAAATAGAGGTCGAGCCTCATAACCAAAACAATAGACACTAAAAAAAACTACAAATAGAGCCAAAGGATGAAAGACTTAATAGGGAAACCTAAAAACTATGAAAGTCAACACCCGTGTGTGCAAGAAACACTGCTTGGATAATCAAACTGGGTGGAATCTGTTAGAAAAAAGCCACCTCTAAACCTGCACAAGCCAACCATGAAGAAAAACTATCTAAATCTTAGTCCACATCCTCATCTGACACCTTCCCTACAACTTCACCTTCACCATAAACCTGAGAACTAGTCTTTTTGCTCCCTCTCATTTCAAAAAATTATAGATGTCCCTTCTCTATACTTGTTAAAAGAATCTCATATTCTCTTTTTTTACCTACAAAAGGATTGTGACAAGAAGCTCCCCTCTACCACTATTTTTTTTGTTCATATGGATAGATATTTGGGAAGCTTTATTTTAAGAGAGTTATTAGTTTTCCTTATACAATAAAAATTTAAGAGTTCTGGCATGCCCCAGAATCTGGCATGCATTATCATGGAGGCCCGTTTATGAGTAAAGGAAACAAAGTACCACTTGAGATTACTCTGTCGCAAAAGATCTTACAAAAACCAATCGAATATTTGCAAGGTACAGTGCTCATTGGTAAGTTCTCAGACCAATCTCTTTATTTTTCAGTTGTTAAAAATTGGGCCTTTGATAGTTGAAAGGGTTGATCAGACATTTTTTTACTGGATTCAACTATAGGGGTTTTTGTAGCTTCTTTTGAATCAATAGTTTTTAGGGATGCTATACACCATTATAAAGGGTGGTTTTGTAATGGCCATGGTTTATTCACTTGGGCATGGTCGCCAAACATCTCTCTCTCATTGCTCCCATTAGAATATAGGGAGCTGGAAATTATGGAAATCATAACTAGTAAAATTGGTATTTTTGTCAAGCATGATCTTCTCTCATTTTAACACCCTGATCGTGATATTCGTATTTGTGTGTTACTTTGCCCTTCAAATCTGATACCAAATCAGATTAAGATCAAGTCAAAATGAGGGATTTTGGATCAGAACATTGTTATAGAGGAAGCAAGGGATTGTCAGCAACATCAAAACTACTTAGGTCATTTTACTCCACAATGTAAGAAATCAGAGCACAATAAAAGCCTGCTATGTGTGGATCACTGCACAAATCCAGCAGACTGTTTTGTACAGACTTGCATACATTATATGGGAGAGGAAACTATTTTACGTAGGGATTTGAGCATCGTCGAGCCAGGACTTAAGAGTAAAACCCCCTCTCCAGCACTCAAAATTAAAATAAATAAAAGATGGACCTCAGTTATTGATATTCCTGATCAACAACTGTTATCGCAGATCCATAAAATGTATAATTTTTTTACCTCTGAGTTCAGCAAATTGTCAAATCATTGTCAGCTTACCCAGTATAAGCCAAATCCAGTGATGTTGCCCTCAGCAATTACTCAGAGGGAAAAATTTGTATTGCACTCTTCAACTGTTAACGATATAATACATCAATTGATGTTCCAAAATTTACCAATCAATATTATCAACATACAGGACTCACTCAGTCAACAAGCAATAATTGATTTAAAAGCTATGCATCTATCAGACCAAATGATTACAGAGCTGGCCACCAAATTGATATTTGAGATAGCAGCAGAAGAGGGATTGCTAGATGAAATAGATCTAATTACCACACAATCAAGTTTGGAAAAATCTGTGGATAGTATTCATGAGAACAATTTGTCACCTATTGCTTTTGATCAGATTTATCACCCAATATCAACTTTGAAAAAATAGGAATACCAAGCTCCATATGATAGTCAAAATTTGTTGGCCATTTAGGACAGCTCAGACATTGAGCCAGAGTGTAACCTGGAAGTAATCTTATATAACCAAGCTGGAGAATGGAAGTGAGACACTGCATTTATGGAATCAGATTCTGAGGAGATGGAAAAATTTGGGATTCAAGAACAAGGGTTACTAATTCAAAGGTTAGAACATGACACAGTGGTCCACAAGGAAGCCCATGAGATAGCAAAGGGAATTACAGATTACTCAGAGCCAACTCATAAATAAAGCCCAACGCAATTGGTATGTAAATATCCATTGCTGACCATCCAACAAACCCTCTCTCAGGCCACTCAAGTCAAACCCACAATGAAAAAAAGAGGTAGAAAGCATAAGAATATGCAGACCAAAGTAGAAATTGCAGTAGGTATCCAATCTACTCTGGATGACAAATTCACACCCTCAAAAAGAATGACAAGGAGACGGATGAGTTCTCCTTGTCAATCATGAAGATTATCTCATGGAATGTTAGAGGTGTAAATGCCTCTGAAAAAAGGAGTAGAATTAAGCATGAGCTTGATTCTATGAAAGCAGATGTCATCTTGTTGCAAGAAACTAAATTGTCGCAGGAGAAATTTGATAAAACAATTGGGAAATGAACAGGCTGGCAATCAGCCCATAGACCAAGTTTGGGAGCATCTGGGGGTTTGGCTGTCCTATGGGATCCCAAATCAATCCAAGGCTAGCTCACAAACCAAGCTGATAATTGGCAAGCAGTAAGCATGAGTTGTTATGATAAAAAATTTCTTTTGATAAATGTCTATTGCCCCATAGCAACGGTGGATAAGTAGAGAGTTTGGAAGGAGTTTACACATATGATTCAGTCACATCAGCTACATTACATAATTATAGGGGTGATTTTAATGCTATCTTAAAATTGTCTTAAAAATGTGGTGGCATTAACCCACCTTTGAAAACAATACAAGATTTTTCCCATTTTGTACAAGATAATAATCTTGTAGACATAGAGCCAAGTAAAGGTGCATACACCTGGACCAATAAAAGATCTAATTTTTCTTAGATTGCAGTGAGACTAGATCAGTTTCTTGTAACACAGAATTGGAATCTCATTAAGACATCTTTTCATTCAGACATTTTGCCAAAACCAGGCTCAGACCACTTTCCCATCAAGATCCAAGTGAGTTTTAACTTGGGCTCTCAAGATTTACCTCGTAATTCATCCTTCAAATTTGAGAAAATGTGGTTAAGGCATCCATCCTTCCTGCCTCTAATCAGATAATGGTGGACGAGTGTCCCTCACTTGGATGGTACTAAAATGCATCAATTTGCATCTAAGATGAAATATACTAAAACCAAGATCAAGAAATGGAATGAATTAGTCTTCAATAATATTTTTAAAGAAAAGGAGATTGTAAAATAAAAACTAAAAGAGGTGTTGGATAAGATTACTAGACATGGCATGGACAATGACTCTTTCCTTGGCCAAAAAAGCCTATCTTTAGAATGGGAATAATTATGCAGTAGAGAAGAGATTTATTGGAGACAGAAATATTGGGAGCTATGGCTCAAAGAGGGGGATAAAAATACAAAATTCTTCCATGTCTCAACTAAACAGAAAATAACAGCTAACTGGATTTTTTCAATCAACAATGCTGAGACAGGTGTCCCAATCACAGATCCTCAAATCATACAAGATGAAGGGGTGAGTTTCTTCAAATCATTACTGGCCCCCCAAAATATACCTACCTATTTGGATGCCCAGGAGGCTAAGCTTCTTGCAGCCATACCATCTATTGTTTCACAATCAAAAAACATCAAGTTAATGGCGCCGTTTACAATCCAGGAATTAAGAAAAGTAGTCTTCTCCCTTCCCCCAGATAAAGCGCCAGGACCGGATGGATTTACAGCTCTTTTCTTCCAAGCATTCTGGGACATAGTAGGGTGGGATCTACAAGGAGTTATTGAAGAATCCAGATCCAATAAGTCCATGCTAAATTACTTCAATACTACCAATATAACCATTATTCCCAAACCAAAAATACCTAAGACTTTTGCGGATTTTAGGCCCATCTCCTTGTGTAATACGGTCTACAAAATCATCACAAAAGCCATATATCTGAGATTGAAGCACCTAATTCCAAGTCTTGTATTGCAACCTCAAGGCGGTTTTGTCCCTGGTCGGGAAACAATGGAGGGAGCACTAGTGGCACATGAAACACTTCATTCCATTAATACAGGCAAAACTCCAAATTTTGTCATTAAGTTGGATATGATGAAGGCATATGATAGGGTCAGCTGGAATTTCTTATTTAAAGTCTTACATAAATTTGGATTCTCCAAAGCATGGTGTAAATGGATATGAGCCTGTGTATTGGGGGCCTAGTTTTCAGTAGTGATTAATGCAGTTCCTACGGGATTTTTCTCGTCTACACAAGGGATTCGGCAAGGAGAACATCTATCCCCAATCCTTTTTATTCTGATGGCTGAATCTTTCAGTAGACATATCTAGCCCAAATAGACTATAGGACTCTGGAAAGGTGCACGCATTGGTGAAATAAACATCAGCATTACCCATACCTTATTTGTGGATGACACCCTTCTGTTTGGAGCCTCCATGGTATCCAAAGAAGAAAAGATTAAAGACTCCCTGGATATGTATACCGCAATCTCAAATCAGAAAGTGAATCCATAGAAGTCTAAGATTTACTGGTTCAATACAAATCAGATTATAGCCAACAAGATTGTTAATATTATAGGCTTCTCAGTAGACTTTCTACCATCAATTTACTTGGGAATCCCTTTCTTTGTAGGAGCCAACCGGACAAGCTATTGGGAACCCATTATTGACAGAATCAAATCAAGAATGGTTTCCTGGAAAGCAAGATGGATTTCCCTCTTAGGTAGAATTCTTCTTATTAAGACAATGCTTTTCTGCAATTCCAAATTATTATTTATCAGTTTTCAAAGCCCCCTCTTTGGTTATCAATTCCATCCAAAAGATCTTACGAGAATTCCTATGGACAAAAAATATGAATGGAGAAAAGAAAATTCCCTTGGTCTCACTCAATTGTATGGCACAAAAAAAACACCTTGGGAGTGTGGGGATTCATGATCTTCACAAACATAATAAAGCATTTGTAGGAAAGCTAGTTTGGCAAATGTACTCTAAGCCCAACAATTTTTGGTGTCAAATCATGCAGCAAAAATATTTAGATGATAATAATCCTACTAGAGTCATGACCATCCTTGATCCCCCAAAAGGATCAGCAATTTGGGAATTCATGATTGCCTCAAGGGAGATTGTAACTAACCATATATCCTGGGAAGTTAATAGTGGTACTCAAGTTAATTTCTGGCATGACTCATGGAACGGGGATACACCATTAAGTAAATTGGCAAGTGTGGATAACATGATAATTGCATCTGAAAACATATGGGGTTCTTTTCTAATAAACTTTGTCTCTGCAGTTTTAGTGCATTCAAGTAAGGTGATTTGGAAAGATCCAATAGATTTGAATCTTTCTCCATTGGATTGTCAGCTATTAAAAAAAATCTTCTCGAAAAAAGATGTGTATTTATCAAATTTTGAAGATAAGGTGCTCTGGGTCCCAGGAAATGAGGGTAGTTACAACATTAAGGATGGGTATAACATTATCCAGCAACAGGGAACCATGTCTGCCCCTTGCCGGGCATTTACATTTTGTTGGAGTCAACTAACATTACCCAAAGTAGGATGCTTCTCATGGTTGGCATTGAAAAATAGAGTTTTAACCAGTGACAGACTTCACAAATTACAGATTGCACAACCCTTTAATTGCGTACTATGTGGGCATGCTACAGAAAGTGTAGATCATCTATTTGTATCCTACTCATTTGCACAACATTGTTGGTCTTTTGTGTTGAGGAAACTTCACTACTCGATGCCTTTGCCAAGTACTCTTTGGGGCATGTTTCATTCTTGGTCAAAATTATATACAGACTCCCTTTTCTCTACCTTATGGACATGCATCCCAGCTTTGGTTGTATGGGAAATTTGGTGGGAGCACAATAAAAGAATCTTCCATAAAATTTCCTCTACAATTGAGATAGTATTAGGGTAAGTGCACAAAGATGGGGGACCAAAAAGTGGGTATAAGGTCCCACTTTTTTCTGAAATCAGAAAACTCTGAACTTCAACGAGAAATTGAGTATACTTACATTCAAATTTTTAAAATGTGACAAAAACAAGAGTTGTTCTACTCTGAATCTAGTTTCTAAACTACTAATTTTTTTAGAAATGGTGGAGATTAAGGCACTCAAAAAGGGGGAGCACAAAAAGTGGTCCTATTTTTTGTGAAAAAACATAACATAGCGTCTGGTGTGCTCCCCCTAAAATGTTAACTTTTTTTAAAAAAAATTAAATCGCTCTGGTGAGAAATTAGCTAACACCATCTAGTTTATCCCATATTTTTCTGCTAATTTTTTTATGAAAGTGTGATTTTTTGCCATTTTCCGAAGTGGACATATTTTGAAAATGTGAAATTTATGTGTGCTCCCCCTAGAAATCATTGAAAACTAATTGAAAATCAAAACTTCTTTTTTTTAAAGTGTGTAAAATGGAGTCTAGTTTCTGAAAATGTAATTTTTTTAAAAATTTGATGAACGAGCCAAAATCTAAGCCCAAATGAATACATGTTGGTTTTTGACAAAAATCAGACATACTTAGAAAAGAAATTAGAGATGAAATGCTTAACATAATGAGAATTGAAAATAAATTACATGGTTAGATAGTTATCAGAGAGATCTACAATACCATGTCATCTGATTTTATCATTATTGAACCACGTGCAAACCTAACGGGGAGCACACAAGAAAAAATGTTATTTTTTAGTAAGTTTGTTGGAAAACATGTCTCGAGCTTGTTTGAATCGTCCAAGCCTTTGATTTGGATCTCCAAGGCAAATCCAAGCCTTAGGCTTGGTAAAGTTTAATGTCTTTAAAAGGGTGCATTCCCTATAGTAAGTATAGGGCGTGCGTCCTATACTTACTATAGGGCGTGTGCCCTATAGGGCATTCACACTATAGGGTGTACACCCTATATTAGACACAAAATCACAAAAGGAAGGAGAGAGAGAGAGGTGGGAAGTGAGAGAGGAAGAGAGATAGAGGTGGGAAGAGAGAGAGAGAGAGA